>CATIWR010577025.1:0-16127 GCA_949677035.1 Omphalea diandra | reverse complement strand
TCTCGACTCCGGTGTGACTCGGACCGCGAATTCTACTGTGACAATTGGACCTTAACTTGTGAGACTTATATTTCTGCAAAATCAAAACTTAATAAAAATATTAGTAATGATCAATCTCCTTTGTCAAAATCAAAAGAGGTTTTAAACTTCGGATTAAATATCCTAGTCCAACACATATAAGTTTCCTACTCCATTGCGTTCATTATGTCTTGATTATATTATAAACTATGCTTTTGAAAATATCTCTCTTCCTTCTTTTATAGATTCCAAGCATTCAAGTGGAGGCCATGATCGACCTGATCATTACTCTAAAGAAGACCATGACATAGCAAATGTGATCCATGCAAGTTAGTGACATACAATAATAATGCATGTATGCATGTTCATGATTCGTGTTTTATGTGTTTTGTGTCTTAAACTTCCTAACCCTCATGTTTTCTTTGCAGGAGACAATCCAACATTAGAGTTATAAGATCAGGGAGAATGATAAGCAAATTGTTGATGTGAAAGTAGAGATAGAGTGTTTAACTGAGATAGCTAGAAAGCATAGGTTTGTGGATATGAACGACGAGGCCACAAATTCAAAGGTGACCCCTTTCAAGAGTAGAGGTAGCTGAGCTGTCGAGAACTCGACTTCCTTCCCTTTCTAGTTATTTAGGACTTTTTCTTTTTTTCCTCTTCATTCCAATATAAAACATTTAGTAAATTTTTACATAGTTGTATAGTTTATTGGATGATTTGAAAGCCCTTCTTCTTTTTTTTTGATGCTTGCTTGAGATATGATAGGGCAAACTGAGGTGGTATTGCCTCCATTTTTTGATGAACTTTGATATCTTGTTTGGCAATATAGAAATCTAATTTTTTTTTATGATTGTGCATCTTAGAACACACATTATCGCTTCTTTTACATATATGCCTCACAAAACATGTATTCAAGCCATTGTTAATCCAAAAGCTGAAGGGAGGCTATCCAGATGGTCTTCATTGACTGAGGGTTGTACAACCTAGCTGAAAGGTTGTATAGCCCTATAATGGAGTCTTGTACACCCTATCTTGAGGTTGTATAGCCTTGGTCAGGGGATGTACGACCCATGGGTTTGACCTCTTACTATAAAAGCCCATTTTGGGTCCTCTTCCTTCACTTATTTCTTCTAATTCCCCACATATGGCAAGAACTTTTCTAAGATCTCTTCCATCCTAAATTTAGTCTGATCTACCATGGATTGGTCTTTCTGCTTTTCGTTAGTTCTTTGATATTCATTTCGACTTTCATTTTTTATTGGTAGTTTATCACTTATGGGACTCCATTACCTATACTTTCCATTTTGGGGATGCAAAAATATATCCTCTACTAGAGGAATTTGACACCATTCTCAACTGTCACATCATGTTTTCATATTGAGTTTCACCACCTCAGCTGGATTACCCACATGTGAGGAGGATGTTAAAGCTACTTGACTTGTGATATGAAAAGGTATCCAGGTACACATTAGGTGAGGAGAAGATTCTCATGACCCCTTTTATGACTCTTTTATCCTCAGGCTCACATTATAGCAACCATTCTAATAAGCGAGTACCTATTGAGGAGGGGCAATAGCGAGATTGATTTAAAGATCCTACCTTTGTTGGAAGGAGTGGTGTCAGGGATGACTCTTGTACTTATGATCTTGGGTGAGACCATAGTGGCGCTCGACATGGTGACTTTGGGTGTGAATGATTCTTTTAACGGAACCCCACAACTACTTCAGGTATAAATTCTTCTTATAACCATTTTCCTTTCCCCTTTTTCCTTTTTTTTATTTTTTATTTTTCTATTTTTTTATTGTCGTAACTTTTACCTAGACTACCCTTATGGGTTTTCAATCCAACAAGCTACTAAATTTTGCTTAAGCCGCCCTTTTAAGTTTTCAACCTAATAAGTATATTTTTTTTTTACTTTTTTTTCTTTTCAAATATGACTGGAAAAGAGATTAGGACTATTGGTTATCCCGACCATAGACGTAAGGCTTTACTACTCGTTGCATCATTTAAACCATCACTTAAGTAGACCTATCACCTCTAGGGTTGAATAGGTTGAATGGATGTCTCACATTACTATTGTCAACATTTGTTAGAGTTATTCCTAATGGAACCTGTGCGGGTTACCTTGAAGGCTTACGTAAATTATGTCATTATTTCTGGCCTTGGCTTTAGGCACATTCTACGATATGGCTTGTGTACTATGTTAGTTCAATGCTCCCCAGTTCGAGGTGCAGTTTCTTCCTTCATTCATTGAGGGTCCTATACTCAAAATTTCCTAGATACGGAGGAGGCCATTTAGACCAACCCCCACATTTATGCCTTCTACACTGATTGGGATTCTCAACCCGATGATGATGCAAATTACATGGCATGGTTATACGATGCTTAGAGCTTTAGGCATCACATTAGCAAATAGTAGACAATGATCTTTCAAAGAAAAAACTGTTTCATATTTAATTCTAATTAAAGGACATGTATGACTGAATTTACTTTAATTTTGTAAATGTGTTTCCATTTAATATTTTGTTTAATATAAACCATTTACACTTTGCATGTTACACATTAATTGAATGCATGACTTTTGCTTTTAACACTGGCACACTAGATTATCTAACCATCTTGCTCAATATCTTAGTCTTGTTGATTGTCCACTCATACATCATTGCTTTCTCTATCGTTACCTAGATGTCCTGTCAATGGTCCCCTAGTGGTCAGTCACACTCTATTGACTTTTACTATTTTATCTTTTCTTCTTTTTTTATGCTTTAACTTTTGCCTAAGCAGCCATTTTGGGTTCTTGACTTAGCGAGCTTATTTCTTTTGTTTTGCCCTCTTCATTTATTTATACCCTAATTTTTGCTAAAGTTGTCATTTTGAGTTTTTAACTTAATGGGATACTTTACTTTTCTCATACCTCACACAAAATACTTCTTCAATCGATCTAAGTTCACTGGCTCAGTGAATTCATTCCTTTCCATATCTATTATTTTTACCACTCCACTTGAGTAGATCTACTTAACCACGTAAGGACCTTCCTAATTCAGCTTAAATTTCCATCGAGGATCTTAAGTTTGTGGTTGGACTGCCTTCAGTACCATATCATCAACCCTTATGTTACTTATTTTGACTTTATTGTTGAATGTATGGGCCATTAAGGCTTGGTATAATTGGATATGATACAGGGCCTTCAACCTCTTTTCATCTAATAGAGCGAGTTGCTCGAATCCTTTTCTTACCCACTAGTACTATGGGATGTCAAATTTGACCAAGACTAGTAAAGATTTTACCTCTAATTCAATTAGCAGCATTGCCTCCACCCCATACATTAAAGAGTACGGTGTCATCCCAATCGATACTCTTGTTGTAGTTCGATAACCCCATAAGGCAAGTGGTAACTTCTCAAACCAATCCTTATACATTTTAACAATCTTGGCAAGGATGTTTTTAACATTCTTATTTACCGCTTCCACTATTTCATTAGTCTATGGTCTATAAGATGATGACTTATGGTGGATCACCCCGTATCTTTTCAACATGTCCTTAACCTCTACCTAAAAATGAACACTATTATCCATAATAATATGGTGCTACATGACATAGCTGTAGATTAGCTTCTTCTTAATGAATTGTGCCATTTGTTTTGCCCTTAGCTTACCAAAGGCTTCAGCCTCTACCCACTTCAAAAAGTAATCCACTACTACCACAATATACGTGTATCTCCTTGTAGATGTTGGCCTAATTTCCCTTATCACATTAATGCCACATGCTATAAATGGCCATGGAAAGGTCAAATTTTGTAGCTCTGTCGACAACAAATGACTTAGGCTACATGAATTTGACATTTGTGGCAACTTCGAACATTTTAAATATAGTTATGCTCTATAGTAGTCTAGTAATATTGAATCTCAGAGTTTTCTTTGCCAACATTTTCCCATTCATATAGGACCACAAACCCTTACATGCACCTCCTCTATGATCCTACAAGCCTCTTCCTCTATCACACATCATAGATGGACCCTGTCAATCATCCTTTTGCACATTATACCATTAAAGACCATAAATTATGAAGACAATCTTCGGATCACATCCTTATCCTTCTTCTTAGCTCCTTTGGGGTATTCACCACTTTTTAGATACCTTTACATGTCAAAATACGAGGGCGATTCTCTACTGATACCTGTATTACTCTTGTATCACTGTAACATGGTATCCTAGATCAAAGTGTGATGAGTGGCTTTATGGGCATCACTCTAAGACCTTCCCAAATAGAGACCAAAGTTGCTAATGCATTGACCATTGCATTTTTTTCTCTTGGCATATGATGAAATATTACTCTTTAAAAATTCTGCATCAATCTTTTCAAATGTTTCAAATATGGGGCCAAGCGTTCTTCTTTTAATTCCCACTCATATGTTATTTGTGAAATGACTAATAATGAATCCCTAAACACCTCTGCTGCCTTGACCTTTATTTATTTCTATAGTTCAAGCTCCAATGCACATGCTTCATACTCAACCATGTTATTAATGACCTTGTAATCAAGCTTTTTAGCTACCGAGAAGAGTTCTTCTTCTAGCAAAATCATAACCACCCTTATCCTACACCTTTGTTATTTATGGATATGTCGAAGAACACTCTCCATCCCTAGGGCTCAATTGCACTTGACCCCTTATTTGGGAGCTAAGGGAGCATAGATTCTCTTTCCTCTAAGGGTTATTCTACCAGATACTTTGAGACTACTCGTCCTTTGATCACCTTCTTAGCCATATACTTAATGTTAAATTCAGTCAACTTTATCAACCACTTTGCTAATCTCCCAGTAAGAGAAGAAGCACCATGTAAGTACCTAATCAAATCAAGATTCAAAATCACTTCTACTGAATATGATGAAAGTAGTGCCTCAACTTCTTCGTTGCTTAGACTAATGCTAGACAGGTTTTCTCCACTTGATTGTACTTCTCCTCATAAGACAATAATTTCTTGTTGAGGTAATATATCACGTGCTCGATCTATGTGTCATCTTCTTGAGCTAGTGTTACACCTATAGAACCATCTTCTATTGTCAGATATAAGATTGGTGTTTTCCCAGGCCTTAGTGGCTTCAATATTGGTAGGTTAGTCAAATAATATTTTATCCTTTTGAAGGCCTTTTGACATTGTTCATTCTATTTCACTGGTTGCTCCTTCCATAGTAATTTGAAAATAGGTTCACAGATGGGGGGTTAATCTTGCTATGAATCTGCTGATGTATTGTAAGTGGCCCAAGAAACCTCGTACTTCTTTTTATGTCTTAGGTACAGACATGTCTTGAATTGCCTTGATCTTATCAGGATCTATTTCAATGCCTTTCTTACTAATCACATGTTTCAATAACTTACCAAAGGTAGCTCAAAACACAAATTTCTTTGAATTCAGCCTCAAATTGTATTTATCGACTATTTTTAGGAACTTTTCTAGAGCCTCAAAATGTCCATCCCTTGTTTTTGACTTCACCATTGTGCCATCCATGTACACCTCCACTTTTTTATGGACTAAGTAATGCAATAAGGTCATCACTATTCGTTGGTATGTCACACCTGCGTTCTTCAACCCGAATGATATTACCTTATAATAGTACATCCCTCATTCTATTGTGATGCCCATGAGAATTTGGTTGTGCCCATAGAACCCATCCATAAAGGAATACATAACACACATTATGGCACTATCAACTAACACGTTGATATATGTCAATGAAAAGTCATCCTTCGGGTATGCTTTGTTCAAATCCCTGTAGTTGACACACATGCTTACCCTTCTATCTTTCTTTTGTATAGGTACTATGTTGCTAGCCATTCAGAGTAATCCACTACCTCTAAGAAGTTGGCACTCAATTATTTTGGTATTTCTTCTTTAATCAACTGGGCCTACTCATGTCTCATCCTTTGAAGCTTCTATTTGGCTAGTTTCATGCATAGGTAGGTTGGAATTCTATGTTTCATAATTTGCCTATACCACTATCGTACATTCATACGTCTAGGTAAAAACTCTATGATAGTCGTAAGTAACTACTCAAACTTCCTTCGCTCCTCTAGTGTGACATTGTTAGCAATGAGCAAGATTTTTAGATTTTCCTATGTGCCAAGATTAAATGTAGTGGTATGTATAAAATTATTGTTAAATTTGCTTATGACATGATGCATGTTATGCACATTACTATCAAGAAAAATATCACATAAGCAAACTCATCATTCGTTGCCTTAAAATTATAAAGAAAAACATCATTATCCTTGAAGATACTAGATATAAGAACATCAATGGTGATAAGAAGGTCTTATTCATCTGGTTGGTTGACTGGAGCCTTATTGGCCTAATCCTTTTCCTCTTCTACACCCTTTATTTCATCAATTAAGCCTTTAAGATCAACATTTTGCAAATGATCTGCTTATTCCCTATCATTTATTTTGGTAATAGCCTAGACAACTTTTAAATTTTTATTTCATCTTCTCATCCTCCAGCTTAATCTTTAGAAATTCTACGTATAGTATTGCTTCATATGCCATGGTTGGCTCAATCTCCACCATAACATTCTTCTTTCCCTCACCATCTACTTCTTGAATAGAGTTCACAATTATGCTTTCAATGTCTTTTAACTTTATCCCCATATATGCAACTTTAGTTAACTTGCAAGGCCTAGTATACTCCCATTTTGAGTCCACAAATAATGCATTTTGCTTTAGCAAGTCAAACCCTTTCTTTGTATGATCTTCCCCAATAACATAAAAGTTTTGCTCTAGTGCATATTGCTCCTTCTGTTCATTAGTGATCTTCTTCTTATCATTCCATCGGCATGTAGATTAAGAACTATAAAGAATCACATATTGACTTGACTCTTATCCATCCACTATCTGTGTAATTAATTTTTCCTTTTTCTTCCTTTTCTTGTTACCGTCGTCCCCTTCCAATGAGTCCTGAAAATTTTGATAGCCCAATTCACTGACATGTAGCTAGAAAAAAGCCTTATCAAGCTCATCAATGTCATTATCCAATGGCTTCTTACTCTATGTGATTCTTTGGTCCACTTTTCTAATGACTTGACCTTCTCTCACAAAGAAGTCTAACAATGGTCCTCACAATTCTCTCACTTATTTGTTTCATCCTTTATCACTGTACCCCAATCCTTTCCTCATAGTCTGGGTGGGAATCTCTCTCTAATATGCTTATAGAATTCTTCCTTAATCTATATCCTGGAAGAAAATTCATACTAAAAAGAATCCCCATCATTTTAGGATCAACCCATTTGTGAAAGACTCCATCAACTGGAAACCCTCGAAAGTGTGGAGCAGCCACACTCAAAGCTGATACAATTTCCCCTAACTCACATAGATGATCATAATCTCTTATGTGTATAGAATCTTAACTTTCTTTTGAATAGTGGAACACGCACCATTAAGAGGATGATACCACAGTCGACCTAATAAAAGTGAGAAAGTAATCAAAATGTCTAAGAATGTAAACTCCACCGTGACCTCAACTACTCCTATTTTTACCATAGTCTTGAACACACCTACAACCAACCTTTTACTATCCTTATAGACCCAAATGACACTATCAGAAGCCTCCAAGTCCTTCTCAGACAAAACAAACTTGTGTGATAACTTAGTTGGGCAAATGTTAATCCTAAATCCATTGTCGACCATCACACATAGCATGTTTCTCCCCTTTACCTCAATATGGATAAATAGGGCCAAGTTGTGATCCCTTCCCTTTGGTGGTAGATCTTGATCTAAATGTGATTTTTTCTTTACGAGTCACCAATACAATAACGTCTTTTAAAGTTGCTTCACTAGAAATGATCAGGATGGATAAAGCTTCTACCATAGCCTTTTTATGCTCTTAAGAAGTGATAAGTAACTCCAACACATTGATCTGTGCTGACATCTTCTTCAATTGTTTTATAATGGCATTATTCTCCTCCCTTTCCTTTATAGTAGGTTCATCTATCCTCTTCTCAACCTTTGGTTCCTTAAGCACTTACCAATCAAGATAATACTTTGCACTATAAGTCACATGACTCACTTGCTCACTTTCTTTCTCTTTATCACTCTCCTCCCATAGTTAGATTATTCCCCTCTTTTGTACCTCTTCGATCTCCTCATTAGATCTTTCCCAAAGATTAATGGTACAAACAACTAGAGCCTCCCTCACGACCTCCTCAATAGTAGTGATAACAACTTCTTCGAAAAGTCTAAAATGTTTCATAAATGTCCCCTAACTTGAGGGAGGAACATTATAATAGTTCATGAGAGGGTTCCCTCCTTCCGAGATTAGGTAGAATAATTGTCTTATTATTGATAAGATCTTGGATCTCATACCTCAATCTATAACAATCATCGATATTTGTGACTAACTCCTTGATGAAAAGCATAGTAAGCATTTGCCTCATATCCCTTAGGTAACAAGTTAAGAGGCAATCAAGGTGTTAGAGATTTCAACACCCCCTTCTTTTATAATCTTTTGAATGCTTTGGACAGAGACATCTAAATCAATGAATTGTCTTGGTGTCCTTACTGTATTAGCATCAACTGTCTTGTTCCCTTCAGACTACTATTAGGACGGAGCACTTCTTCTTGCCCCATATTGCCTCATTGACCTAGATTCCAATTCTTTAGTCTATAGGCTTGCCTCTTAAAGATTTTTAAAATTTTTGACAAATATTCCCCGATTCTGATACTGAAGCTAGGCAAAGCCCCTTTGACAATCATTCTGACCTATTCTTTTTCTATAGGCCTTGTGGTTGCCTCTAAAGCCATTTTCTTCCATCTCCAAATGTAATCATTGAAACTCTCATCGATCTTTTGTTTAAAGGATTCTAAATCTTACAATGTGACCTATATATATGAATTACATGCATAATGTTTCTTAAAAGCTTCGACCAACTCCTTCTAGTCTTCCTTGATAGTCTTTGGTTGATTAAAATACCATGTTTTAGCTTACCCTTCCAATGACAAATCAAAAAATTGAACATAGTGTCTATCGGGACTCTGGATGCCTTCATAATTAACATATATGAATGGACATGGTTCTTCGCATTTTGAGTTCCTCTGAACTTAGGCAGCTCATTCGTGGAAATTAGCTGGTAGTTTCTCAAGTTTATGAGCAAGCAATTCCTCAATGTCCATTCCCTTTCCAAACCTTTAGTGCCTAAGGCCTTCTATATTTTTTCCAATTGCTTGGCAAAGTCATCAAATCAAGTGTTTTCCTTCTCAATTTTTGAGTGTTTGTCTAGAATGGTAGTTATACTTCCCACCTCTTTATCAAGCTTGCTTTCATGGTATTCTTTCATCTCAAACAGATCATCATCAATCATTAGAAGTTAGGGCACTTCTATTGGGGTTTTCCCTTTGTCAGTTCGATTAGTAGAAGTCTTTCCTTTCTGTAGAATTTCATTGACACATTTGTTTACCTCCTTAGTAATCCTTTCCTCCAATGTAGTTGAGGTTAGTCATCATCTTCTCTATGATTTCTAGTAATATTATCAGTTCCATGATTGGATCAAGTTTTTGGCTTAGACTTGGAGTTTTACTTTTCCTAGCAAGGTTGTGCCCTTTCTCTTCCATAAGGGTTTGGATGGAGCTATAATGGCTGCAAGGCAAGGTTTATTAGTGTGATGCATGAACAAGTAATTGATGCATGCATGCATGCATGTCATACACAGATTAATTTGCACAAGATCTTTCTGATCTTATTTCTCCCATACACGAAGTTTAGTGGCTCTTTCCTAGATGGGGTCTTATTCTTATACCAATATGTGGTAAAAAAAAATGTGCAAGATCGCCTCAAACTATGAGGAGTTAGAGCCTCTAAATAACATATACATAAAGGTGCTAAAAGAAAAACTCTTTACATTACGTGAAAAAATATGTATAAGTTGAAGAACATAATCCCTTTAAAGGGGGAAGGATGTACATAAAAAAGTATTTACATGGTGAGAAAGGGGAAATACATAGGTATTTACATATGGGATATAATTACATCAAAGGAGTGGGGTAACATTTATGTTTGCATTAATGATACCTAAACATGTTATTCAAAGACTCCAACTCCCCTTTAGAAAATGCAAACCAATAGGGTACCCTATTATAAGGTACTATTGGTTCCTACATGTGCTTAGCAGTTAAAAGGGTTACAAACGTTGATGGCTTCCATAAGCATGGGGGGACAATTGTCATGATCCCTTATTTGATATACGCAAAGGCACTAGGCTTATGAATGATGAATCCTCCTCACAATCTCCTAAGCCTGAATGGAGCTTAAGTCTCAAGGTTGGACAACCATAAATTTATCTAAAGGCTCCTAGTGCTCGTGGTGAAGTATGGAGGCTACATGAATGTAGTGGAATATGCAACAATAAGTTCATAATATTAAAAGTAAACTAGAGATTGAATGCAAAGTCAACTTCAGGTCTCCAGCGGAGCCGTTACTGCTAGTGTCCAAACTAGTGGAATCTTACTTACGACTCTTACCTTTTATCAATCACCAAAAAAGCGAGAGGATGAGGGGTCATACATTGCTAATAACCCCTAGAAAATGTGAAGTTGCCACTTGACTTTGGTTGGGACAAGAATCCTGGGAAGGAAAAATTTGAACTTAACCTAAGTCAATTAAAAGGCCCATTTTGTCTTCACCCCATTAAAGATCAAGTTTGAAAATTGCGTACGGCTTGGGGAAGAGGTTAGGTGCCCCTAAACTGCCCAAATATTGGGATCTAGCTTTCGAGAATCTTTGTTCTCTTTTAACATTTTAGTTAGGTTATTGATTAGTCTAATTATCAACCCCCTAAAAATACATATAAACATGATTCAATTCAACAAACCAAGCCATCAACTCAAAAGGGGAGAAGGATCATGCATCATATTATAGGGTCTTCACATGCATTATCATCCATCCACACACATAATCATGCATAATGGGGAGTGGTAGTCATGCATCATGGTATGAGGTAAGTAGGCATCACCCATCCCCATATAACATTAACAAAAGTGGATGGTTAGGACTAAGTTTATGGTATAATCTTAAGTAATCACACCTATACCCAAAAGAAGAAACAAGTTAGTAATGAATTAACCATAAGAACAAGTAAGCAAGAGGAACTTAAAATAAATAAAGCGAAATAAATAAAGGTCTATGATGATCACTAAACCATAACTCTACAGTTAAGGTGCCCAATATGTATCTAAGTCATGGTCATCATATTTTATCACTACAAACCAAATAATACAGCTTATAACATGTATGAATAAGTTCATGAATGATGAACAAAAGAGAGGATATGGACACACACAAGACCAAGCATTTGGAGGATATTAGGTGGCTTAAGGCAAAGATTCACTCAAATGAGATCTTTGGGTCATTGAACCCTCACTCACTTTGCTCATAAAGAGCTAAAACATTTAGGGCATAACCTAACATGAGAGTATCTAGAATGCCTACATAAATCTAAGGGACCTAAGAACTAGAAAACACTATTCCCATGGCTATTCATGAATTTTAACACAAAAGTGGAATATCAAGGCCAAAGGAAACTTGAGTTTTTATCTTGATTATTACCTCAAGGTGTCAAAAGCATAATAAAAAACAAGATTTGGAAATTAAAGATGCCAAAAAACACATAGCATCTAATCATGGCATCAAAGAACTAAAAATACTATTCACATGATTATTGTGTATTCTAACATAAAGAGGATTGCCAAGGTCAAAGGGAACTTAAATTCATCACTTGGTTATCACCTCAAGGTGTCAAAATTAAAGGAAAACTAAACTTGATGTTCAAAAGGATAAGGAAAACACACAAACACCTTAAGTGAGAAAAATAAAGAAAACTATTTTGAAAGCTAACCAAAACTCCATTTTGAAATGAATAGGTGTTCTAAGCCATAAAGTCGCATCCTATTCTATCATTAGAGTCAGCAAAAATCCCAAAAGATACCCTCAAAAGCAATAAATGAAAAAGCAAGAAGAAGAAAACTTTTTAAAGGATTGTAGGAAACTTAAGTTATACAACCATGGGTAAAGGTTGTACAACCTAGGATAAGGGTTGTATAGCTCTCCTTTCTCGGGTTTCAAAGCATAAAAAAAGGAGAAAGGAGAAGAAAGAAAAAGAGTTAAGGGAGTCTTTAAGATGTTCCAACAGTGTCTTTAGCCTCAGAAGCTTATGACTAACTTAATACCCTTCAATATTGCTTAGGAAATGCACAAACATGAAGGGAAAAAGGTCTGGTTCAACCTTAGAAAGAGTGGGATAGGGTTAGGGTTTTCAGTTTTCTATGTTTGTTGATCTTTAAGGGGTAATTTTTGCTAGCCTTAGGATTTTCTAAGCCTGCCTTTTCTTTTCAAAATAGGGGCTATTTATAAGTGTTAGGTGGGTGCACAGTGTTAGAAATAGTTCTAGCTATGCCATGGACACATTCCAATCACAGAGGAGAAGAGAGTTATATTAGAATTAGAGTTTACATGTGGGTTGTACAGTTAATGAAAGGTCATACATCCTTGTATCTGGGTTGTACAACTTTATGGCTTAAGGAGGGACCACTTCTAGAATGTTCTATGAGTTAGGGGTTAAACAAGGTTATATAGCCTTGAGGGAGGTTGTACAACCTTGAAATAAGGGTTGTACAACCCTATTTAATAGGTTGTATAGCCTGCCAAACTTGGCTGGCAGCCCTAAGCTTAGCTCAAGTTTGGTCTTTGGGCCTTTCCAAGGTTTTCTAAGATCTTTCATCCTTTAGATTGTGTAATTCCCTTTGCCTTTTAGGGATTTGTTCATTGATTTTCATCATTGGGCTTTATATCTAGAGGTCTAAAATATGATGCTCACAGTTTTGTTTTGCTTTCTTGGCTCAACTTGTCTTATCTTAGCTATAGACATATGCATAATTTGGTTAATTTTTTTTTTTATCCTTTGAATTTCATGTTTTTGCTTGTTTTATCCAAATGTGGTTATTGATATATTTCGTGGCATAATAAGATACTTTGCATGAAAGAGATAATAAGAAAAAAGAAAGAAAGAAAGAAAAAAAAAGCATCAAAAGGGGTAGGTATTTACAGAAAAAGAAAAATTATGTAAATAAGTATCTTGTACCTTATGATTTAGATATCTGTCTTCCTTACATTAACCATGTTCCTTACATTTTGTGTTGTATCCTGTGAAGGGAAATAAATAATGAACTCAAGAGAAAGAAAAGTCTATAATTTGATGAAGAAATAAACAAGAGTGAAAAAGTATGATGAGGAAAGGAATTTAGGGAACAAAGGTGTGAGAGGAAAATAGTGTGAGGTAAGATGTATCAAATCGAAGGGCAAGAGAAAGCATGGTGTGAAAAGCCATGATAAGCTATATGTAGATCAATGTATTCTATACTACTGGAATTTGAGAAAGAAAGAAGAAAAAAAAAAGTGAGATATGAGGAAGAGCAAAAAAGAGAGATGCATGAGGAATGGCATATCTTAAAAGGATGACCCATGTAAGTGAGGAAGTTAGGGAACAGTTCAACAGTTATATAGTTAAAAAATAAGATGAAGTTGCCCCAACATAATGACTCATCCCTTAATTTTATATAGGAAGAGACCAAACAATCAAAAGAGGAAAAACATCAAAGGTTAAGGAATCTTGGATGCCTTGTGAAATGATATCAAGGGAAGACTCAAGAGAAGATTACCTAGGGTAATCAAAGAAACCTGAAGGAGGTAAAGGCATCCTAGGTAATAGCTTATTTCTTCATTAGCAATTAAACCCCTTGTTATGTGAAAAGTAAAAAAAAACCAAAGAAAATGAAAAAATCAAAACTTGAAAAAGGCTATCTAAGCAAAAGTTAGGGAAAAAATAAAATGAGAGATGAAAAATTTTCTATTAGAGAACCTAAAAAGTCTTGTTAATAATAAGCATCATATTTTTCAATTAGACATGTTGTAATTGTATTTGCATTGAATAAATGAGAACTTGGAATATGGTATCAAAATACATGAGAATGATCAAACTACATTTCAAAAAAAAAAAATAAAGAAATGAAAAAAATTTAAAAATATGAGTGAAGAAGCTGGCTAATTAGAAAACCTAAAGGGTAACTTAGGCAAAGTTAGAGCCAACAAAAAATAAAAAATGAAAAATAAAAAAGGAAGAAGGCTCTCTTGGTTGAAAATCATAAGGGAGGTCTAGCCAAAAGTCAGAGCAACCTGCTAAGTTGAAAACCAAAAAGGTGACTTAGACAAAAGTTAGGGCATAAAAATAAAAAAAAAATAAGTCAGGGAAGTAGATAGCTATCATTAAGCTTTAACCCATATTTAGAAACCTAAAGATCTATGCATGTGCATGTATTAGAGTATTCCTCTAGGTCTAATAGGTGCTAGACACTAAATAGAGCTCAATGTTGTATGGCTTTGAATTTAAAGGTAAGGGTGTTAAGCTTTGACAAGTTGTTAGTGATACCAAGGTTTTATCATATGTTTCATTTGGCATTCAAGTTTCAAGATTTTTGACATCCTTACTTGACTAAGTTTTACAGTGCCCTTGAATAGTTCTATTTTTTTTTATGTGACCTAAGGATTCTACATTATACCATGATTCATGCATAGGCATTGTATGGTGTGTGAAGGTATATATGCAAATTTGTTTCTCTTTTAGATAGGCTATGGGGCAAGAAAACATGCATAATAAGGAATCATTAGCTTATAAAAGCATGAAGAGATGACACAAATAAGGCTCATGGTGTAATCCAGCCTAAGCCTTCCCCGATTATTGAAGTTTAAATTTCACCTACTAAGGTAAGTATATAAGAAAATATGCTTATAATAAAAACCCAAAAGTCTTTAATAAGGTCCTTCATGGTCACTAATAACATCAATAATTGTAGCAAGGGCTATTAATCTATCTAAGGATACAAAATAAACCCTTAATAAGAGTCAAGCATGAACCGCTACAAACATCCTCGACAAGGATAAGCTATAATAAAGAAGCAACTAGTCTCAATAACATTCAGATATGTCTTTAGTCTTTTTTAATGCTCAGCTCTTAAACTCACGAGACTCTACAGCTTCCTATATAGACGGTCTATATAACTCTGATAACAAGCTCCCTCTCTATAACTATCAGCGAGGTTGTGAGAAGCATGTATGTGACATCGGATTTAAATAATCATTAAAATTCTCTCAGTCTCTCCATTGTCATTAAAAGACCTGATTTCCATTATGTTTTTCTTACACTATGTCTCTTGTTCATAACATAGTATCTATTTACAACAAAGTATACATGGTTAAACAAACTAAAATACTAATAGATAGCATATTGGTCCAACCTCTATTAGACTGCTAGACAGCCACTTTGAAATGTAACTGGACGCAATCTTTAGTCTACTCTTCCTGAAATAAAATTTAATGCGAAAGAGTGAGCTTGCATACTCAGTAAGTAAATGCATAACGATACTTTAATCTCAAGTAACATAACGAACATTTAAATATTAATAACTCATCATCATATCCATGCACAAAATAAAGAGTTTTTACTCTTAAATGCCACATAGGCTACCAATATCACTGCCACAAAGGCTTTCAGTTTTGGTTGTCACATAGGCTATAAATATTGTTGCCACACATGTTATATATATCATTGCCATAGGCTATCAAATGTTGTTACCCCACAGGTCATTACATTTTATTGACACACAAGCTATATATATCATTTCCACACAGGATATCAAATATTATTGCCACACAGGCTATTATATTTTATTGCCACACGGGCTAGAGATATCATTACCACATAGGTTGTTTTATATCATTGCCACACAGACTATGAATAGTGTTACTTGCCAACAACATCAAGTATTATTCTTTCAACAAATCAACTATAAATCTACCAAAATTTCAGCAATATAATGCCTAATAACAACACCTATAACTTTGGCAGCTCATATCACCACATACTCTCATTCCCAAGTCATAATTTATCAATGTTTCATGAAAATAAATAAATCAAGAGTATAACAACATTTTCATCAATGTATTCCTCAATATCATCACATTAAACAACATTTCATTCCATTGAGTATATGTTCATGGCATTTAACCAATCA
>CATIWR010577012.1:0-29370 GCA_949677035.1 Omphalea diandra | reverse complement strand
TTCTTCTTCTTCTTCTTCCTTTCTTTCTTTCTTCCTTAGCTCTCTCTTTGTTTCTGGTATAACTCATGGTTTTCCTCTTAATTCTGACCCTAATTATCAGATATCAACTTATTATAACAATATAAAATCATGGTGTTTCATTTCCATTGAAAGTTCACTTTTGCTCTTTTAGTCTCTCTTCTTCACTCCTTAAGCACCTCCATCCATCTCTCAGTCCCTATATGCTCCTTATACTCTTAAATAAGTTCTATAACACCATTATTTATAATGTTATAACATGCACATAACATCAGACAATTTGCCATGCAACTATACAAATACTACATATATGTTCAAGTGTCTTAAATATAACGGTGCAAGTGTCATTTTCATGCTTCTACAAATCGCATGACTAAATGATCATTTATCCAATGCATATGTTCATGTGGGATTTCATATCATTTATGCAATGAATATGTTCATGTGATAATGCCAATGAATATGGATAGAGATGTTACATATTACATCTTCCAACATTTATTTAGTTTATTCAATAACTCTTATTATTACCATTTTTTTATCCTCTTTGAATTTCTCTTGATACAAGTCATCTACCTAGCTGGATAATTCATGTATTTTATGTCTATTATTCCTTCACATTTCTCTATTCCACTTTTTGAGATTGACACTACAATTGATAAGCCTTTTAGATGGATGGAACTTGACAAATCCTATTCGAGATTTTCTCCATTCTTCTTCAGCAACCTGGGCACAAATTTTATCCTCCTACCACTTGACCTCAAAATTAAAATATCTTTTATGACATTTCGCATGAACATAAGTGTCAAGGATTAGAGGCCATTAGTTTGACCCTATAAGCTTTTCATGAATAATCTGAGCGTACTCAAATTGCAAATGTCATTCTATATTTGCAAGTACTCTATCCAACCTTTAAGGAATATAACCCTCACCACATTATTTGTTAGTCTATAAATGGCTACTTGTTTGTTAGTTGAGATAAATACGCTACCTTTGAATTCCAAATCTTCCAACCTACATGAATTAATCCAATTCAAAGAAATTTTCGTTTAAGAATACTTCACCAATCATTTTCTTTTTTTCTCTGATGTTGCCACCATTATATTAAGATCATCAATTAGACCTATAGATAATCACCAAAATTAAAAATTGAATTTCCTCCCTTACGACCATTTTAGATGATAAATAAGGACTTTCATAGACAAATGTGATCTAATAAGCTATGCATCCATCCATGTGGGAACACACTATATGGATATAATGCTTTAAATTACCCAAAATATGAATATCAATTTGAATTGCCTCAAATATGAATATGAAGCTTAGTTAACCACCATAATGCCAACCCATTTGCTAGCCCATCAAGCTCCATATGGAAATAGTTATCAAAATGATGATGATGATGATGACGCCTTTCTAAAACTGTAGTTTGCTATTTAGTTCTCATACGGAAAACTAAATTGGGATGATGTGGATAAATTAGCTCTTTTAAAGCTCTCAATGTCAGAGATCATCCCAATTCTTGATAATTTCAAAATAAAAAGATCATAGCTGCTAAACGGCTTTTGACTAGCCATCAATGCCATTAGAAATAAAAGAAGATTGAGCATTTGTTTAGAGGTTACAAAATTCAATTTTGTATATCAACAATTGCCATATCCCTTGAAATCTCATCACCATCTCTAAGAAAAGCCCTCTCTCTAACTAATTATTTTAGTCATCACCTTCTAATGAAAAAGGGTAGATTTTCCAAAATGTTATCTATTAACCTAACCTTAATCGGGCATAAATGATAGGTTCATTTATGGGATGTAGTTATATTTGTAAAGAGAAAGTGTTAGGTTGGGTTTGATGGGCTCGATTATATAAACCTTCCTTAATTAGGCTAAGGCTTCCTCCGTAAATAGATTAGGCATGTTAATATATTAAGAAGCAAGCTTTATAAGTTTTGTTGTAAGATGGATCAAATAGTCAAAAGTTTTAAAGTGAATGACATCCACCTTAAACTTTTTCTTTTTAATTAGGGTTAAAGTTTATTGAAAGATTCATTTCATTAAGCCCATTTGCTAGTTATAGGATTAGAGATGTAGTTTGAGGAGAGGTAGTATATATAGGTAAAGAGTTTTTTTATTATTAGTGTTTAGGCTCATCAGGCTTTTATGATAGAGTGTGAGAAGGGTTTGAATAAACAATTTGCATATCCTAGACCTAGGTACATGTTAGATCATGAACCTAGCTCTAAAACACCATGTTTCATTAAAAGAAAACCAACCTTCACACTTGTGAGAATATATGTCATTTGTTTTTTTATTCGCAATTTTGAAACTGTTCTACATTTTCTCTAATTTTCTCATCTTCTGTTATGATTTCATGTTTCATCAATTTACTACTTTCATTCAACTTTCTCATCTCTTCAACTGGCATCTTTGCATCTCTTCTACTTTTATTGTAACTGTATGTACATTGGTATTAAATTGCATGTATATTGAAATACATTTACATTGATGCTTAATTACATGCACATTGGTGTTGAATTGCATGCATTTTAATGTTAATGTACTAGCAATTTAGAACTAATGTATATACAGTTCAAACCCAATGTATATGCAGTTAAAGACTAATGTACATGCAGTTTAATACTAATGCATATGCAGTTTAATATCAATATACATGCAATTCAATAAAATAATCAAACACAAACGTAGAATGCTAGGTTTTCTAGTAGACAAGAAACTTCGACCAAATCAGAGTAATTTTGAGAAAGAAAACTTTCAGAGCAAAAAATCGAAGCTGAAAAACCTAAAATCAAATTGAAAAGATAAATCGCATGTGTGACATGGACAACATCAATGCGAATTTTTAATGAAACCCAAAGTTTTGGTCATGGATCCATGAAGCAATATGGACATAGATTCATAGATTAACTTTGGTGTCTGATTTAGGCCTTGTGTGGAATTAAGGACGAGAAAAAATGTGTTTGTCTTGGCAATGGATTTTGAACTAGATGGATATTATATCAATATTAAGTATTGAGGTGAAGGGGACAATTTCCTTATCTCATGAAGTATAACCAATAGAAGAAATGATGTCACTAACCTTGCCTCCCTTACAACTGCTACCTTTTTCTTTTTCCATCAATAGTTAATGTGAAGAGACCCTTGTCTGTCAATATGGCCAACCTTAGAACTTTAATGGACAATGGCATATCTTCAATGCCTCATGCAGCATCCTCTACAGCCATGGATGTTATGTGCCATGTATCCTTGGCATGATTAGAAACAAGTTTTCCAACCAAATCACTCTTAAATTTCCTATTTGGTTTAGAAGACTCTCAAAATAATTAGGCAAGTTAATAGAAATCCCTCCAGATGGTTTTTGATGCACCAAATGATTCTTATTCAAGACAGTTATGACAAACCTTGATCACATGATCCATACGTCCATAATGGGTAATTTGCACATGTAACCATCAAACTATAACCTAAATTTTATGATAGTCATATAACTAATTTTTTCATTATGAAAGTCATCATACTATTATAAGTAGTTCACAATAATTTTTTAATAGATAAAAGTTTAATTGACCCTTTAAACTTTTTTGAAAAGTTACATATTAGTCCAAATTAATATTTTTAATTAATTTAACCTTATACTAAGATTTGAAGATTATTAAAATAATAAAAAATAAACTTTCTTATTTTATATCAATAACTATATGGACATAATATAGAAATAAATTAAAAAAATAAAATATTTCCTCAAATAGATACATATTATTGTAAATATTAGTAATATATACTTTGAATTTTTTTAAATAATTTTCTCATATTATGATTTAGTCTTTTACATTTTTGAAGTTCAGATCAACATTTTTGGAACCGAATCAGACTGGCCAATCGAATTTATAGAATTGAGAATTGGCCAGTGGTTCAGTTTAACTCAGTGTAAAAACTTGACACCCAAAAGCGGATCAAAATCGCCTAGAACTAGAAGTCAGATTAAACCAGTTCAATATAAAACTATATCGTTTTATAAAAATTTTAAATTTAAAATTACACTATTTTACTTAAAATATATATATATTATTTATCATTATTATATTATATTATTTTTTCTATTTTTTAAATATTTTAAGTATTATATATTTAAAAAAATTTAAAAATATCTTATTAAATCGGACCAGTTCAATTAATTGAATTGGCCAAATTAGGAACTAGTCAGTCGACTAGTTAGAGCTTCAATCCGGTTTTAAAAACAATAGTTGAGATTTAATAATTTATTTTTGAAATTATTGAATCATTCTAGAAATAATTTTCTTGAAAATTTTAACTTTATATCTATTAATTTTTAAATTAGCATTATTAGATATTTATTAATATAAAAGTTTAAATTAACTATAAGTGTGAAATGAAAATTAAACCTGAGAATATTGAATAAAGAAAATTTCAAGATAATAATGAGAATTAAAAATAATTAATTAGAGAAGATATGGATTGTTATTAAGGACCAAAAAATGACATTTTATTTGTATTTTAATTATTTTTATATTCTTTAATAAATTTATATATGTAAAATATGAATTTTTCATTTTTTCGGTTTAAATAGCCTTTAAACAATAGAATAAGGGTGTCAAATTAATAATATGCACTTTTAAAAAAATTAGGGAGGTACTTGAAATTTTATCCATTGAAAAATTAAAAAATGACTAATATGAAATACTTAAATTAGTTTAGTAACTTTGATAACAAAAGAAATAGTTATATGACTATTATACAATTCGGCTATAAGCATAAATATTACCTCTCTTTCGGACTTGAACAGATCTCTGAAGCTTCCACGAATTTGTGAGGGCACCTTTAACAGTATCTAGATTGATGGGTTTATGAGTTAGCACTTTGCCAACAAGCATAAATTTTGATGATTGAAGCTCATGAGATGCATTAATAGATGTTAGGTGCAACACATGATTTTCAAAGCTTAGTTTATTAGTTTTAAAAATAAGATCTGATACCTCATAAGGATCTAGTTCCATAAACGAGGAAGGAAAAGGATTAGTTGCATGGCAATTATACAATTTGAGTGATAAAGCCGAACAAGATGATGGGTAAGACAAAGCAAAAGAGAAAAGGGAGATAAACCCAGAGTACCTCATATTTTAGCATATGGAAAATACAAATGTCACTCTACTCTTCTATAGCTTTCACATCCTATTATTGTGGGATATAGTCCGAGCTAAATTGAGTTGAACTCTGTCAAGCTTAAATAATATAATCAAAAGCTCAAAGAACATTTGGATTTTCTCATTGCTTAATGCAGCCTCAATTAAAGCAAAGCACACATTTTATAAAATTATAGATCAATAAAATATATGTAACAAACACTATGAAACTAATAAAAATAAAATGTGATGCCGAATATTAATTATTCAACATTTATATTAAAAATCTTGAAAGTAATAAATCAAAGCTTTAGAGAATTATATAAAAATTATAAATCTCTGGAAGTACTTATGAAAAACTAAGAAAAGGATTCTAATAATCATGAAGATAGTCTGAAGGTCATTATCGATTCTTCAATCAATTCTTGTTCATCATCATGTCTAGAATCATATCTCGCAATATCTTTCATGTACGTCTTACGATCATTTATTGGTCGTGAAACTGAGACTTTTCAAAATTGCACTTGTCTTAAGCTAATTAAGAAATAGTTGAAATTTATCCAAAAAAAAAAGTAATAGTTGAAATTTATCATTGAAATTGGATCTGTTAAAAAAGGAAGGAATGAAAAAGATTAAGTACAAGAACAAAAGAAATAAAGTGGAATTAATCAAGCTCAAAATATGGAATAATTTTTGTATATATCTGGAAATGTACTTAGAATATTATGAGCTCTTGGATTAGTAGAATCAATATTTTTTTAACTCACTAGATCAGCAAGTCGGACTAGTAAAATAAAAAACTAAATTTGGTGCATTATTAAAATCAACCACTTAAAAAATCGATTAAAACTAAAAAAAATTATCAAAATTAGAAATCAAAACAAGTCGATTAATATAAAATTACATTGTTTTGTAAAAAATTTAAAATTTTACAAAATTATATTATTTTACTCAAATTTTAAAAATAGATTTCATTATTTATCATTTATATATTTTTAAATTTTAAATATTTTTAAGTATTATTTATAAATTTAAAAAAACAAAAACTTTTCAATTGAACAGATCACACTAACCGAACAAGAAATTAGTCAATTGATCGATTCAATCTTTTATCCGGTTTTAAAAATATTGAGTAGAATTACAATCTCTTCACTTTTACTAATTTTATTCGCTGATCACTCTCTCAATAGATTATGATCTATCGGTCAAGAAAATGCTGGATACATTTTGAATATATAAAATGTAGTAGATATATACTAAAATGATTAATAATAAAAATCATTGAAGAAAATAAAATAATTAAAGAATAATTGTAGGAAAGAAACAAGAAAGAAGTGGAGTATATTATTGGAGTAAAAGAAAGATTATGGAAGGGGTCGAATGGCATTGCCCTATTAAAATAGAATACTAATAGAAAAAAGGAAATAGAATAGGACAAAATATTAGAAAGTTAAAGAGAAAAAAAAAAAAAAGAAAAAGAAAGAAGAAGAAGAAGAAGAAGAGGACAACAAAATACTACAGCAGAAGTTTTCTAGTCACGTTTCTCAAAATAAAAAAAAAAAAAAAGTGAGAAGATTTTTTAGGTTTTTTTTAATATGCCAGCGATTTTTGACTTTTAAAACAAAATGAGAAGCATTATTATTGAAGCAAGCGCAGGTTATAAAATGTGTTGGACCTGGTTTGCTCTCTGCTTTAGCTCGTTAGATATCCCTATTTTTGTGCTTTTAACAAAATTAAAATTTGATTATAAAATCTGAAATTCAAGTTAAATTCAGTCAAACTTATTTTTAAACTTCAATTCAACTTAATAAATATTCAAAAATATTGAAACTCAACTCACTAAAATATTTAAATGTAACTCATCTCGACTACATAGTTTTATGATTTTTTTTTAAATCTCAAATTTAAACTCAAGTAAATTTATTTGCATTCAAAATTTAAATTGATTCAACTCGATCCATTTATTTATATGAAGTTATCATAATATAAAGAATTAAATAGTGAAAATATTAAAATTTAATTAGATTTGTAAATTTCTTAATTTAAGTATTTTAGTACTCAAATTCAATTCAACAATTGACTCAAATAGTTTGAACTCGAACTCAATTCAATAGATACTCTCTCTGTCTAACTTTGATAGTCATTTTCTTTTTTGGTCCATCCAAAAATAGAGATCACTTTCCTTTTATAATTGTTAGTTTAATGATTAAATATCTAAAATACCCTATATTAGTTAACATAAATATCAACACCTATAACTAATTTTCACTTTCTTGATTTAAAAATTGCATATTACTGTACAAATCTTTTTGGAGTTCCAATATAGAATTATTTTTATTTGAACTTCAAAAATTATCATCTTCATCTTAACTCTTCTTATGAGTTAATAAATCCACCATATTTGGATTATTGTGCACTACATTAAAAAATCTAATAAAGGTATTTGATATTAATTGAAAAAAACTGAATTTCTTAATTTTTGTGTAAATTGAAAATGACCTATTAAAATTGGATGGAGTATTAAGTTAATTCAAATGTTTAAGTCAATCCCGAGTAAATTGTAAGTTGTTTCAATATATTTACCAATAAAGTAAATGATATTTAAATTTTGATGTTAACCGTGCACATAATTTTTCAATTGTAACTGTAAGTATACTATTACAAATCAAAGATACCCATTTCAATTGATTAACACTAATTTTTTAGCAATAATTACATTCAAACTCATCCAAGCCTAATCCTCGATTGCTACTGTGAGTGTTAGAATACTTCTAGCAACACTTTTATCCAAGTCCATCTAAGCCCAATGAGTTGAATTTCCCCATGCAAACCTCCACTAATCTAGTTCACAATTCATATATCCTAAATTGGAGTCCATAATGGACATGACTCAAAAAATAATGTATATATAGTTAAAAATCAATATATATATATTTCAATGTATATACAATTTAATATCAATGTACATGCAAGATAAATATACATGCATTTCAATATCAATATGCATGCAATTAAAAACTAAATATGCATACAGTTTAATATCAATGTACATTGGTTTGGATCCATAAAACAACATAACATGAATCCATGATATTATCTGTCTAGTTAGTAGAGTTGAGTTTTCCTCTTAAAAAGGCAATCATGTTAAACATGCGTCACTACCCACAACTAGGGAGATCCTATTCTCAAACAATCCCTCACATCCCAAACCTGCAACCATTATGGCGCTCTAGTAAATGATTCTACAGCCAGCTTTGTTTAATAGTAGCATATACATCATAATTTCGTTTGGATATCTTTAATCCAAAAGGTATACACAGAGAGTTAGAGTGCAGCAACAAATATAAAAACAACACAGGAAAATATTATAGGGTGACAATTATGCTGATTCAGGAATATCACAGTTATACATTAACCAGCGTAACAACTGGTCCTCCTAAGAGAAGCAAAATCCACAAAAAGATTGTTGTTACAATTACATCCTATGTTTTATCAACAACTTGGGGAAAGAAAGAAATAAACAAGGAAAAATCCACAAATGAATTGTTGCAAGTGGAACCTTACAAAAATGACAAGAAACAGTTACCTTGGTCCAGATAGAACAAATGGTAACAATGGAGTGACTTCAATCGATGTTGTTGTCAATGCTGGATTGGATAAATCATAGTCTAGATTATCTTCAACTTCCACAACACCTTCCAAGATTTTAACTACCATTGACATGGAAGGTCTCTTTACATATTCTCTTTGCAAACACCACGCAACAACCTTCATCATGTTCGTTATTTCTAGTTGATGCAATTGTAAATCTTCAATACAATTATCAACAATATCCAGCAGTTTATCCTCTTCTGCCTTCTTCTCGAAAAGGGTTTGTAAATGCATCCGTTCTTCTGGCACAGAATGATCAATATTTTTCCTTCCACACAATATTTCCAAGAGAACTACACCGAAGCTATATATATCAGCTTTTTCAGTGATCATTGAGCTCAACCATTCTGGAGCCAAATAGCCAGGGGTACCTCTCATGGTTGTCACAACTTTGCTCTGGTCTCGATCAATCAATTTAGACAATCCGAAATCAGAGATTTTCGCATTTAACTTGTCACCTAAGAGAATGTTTTGGGGTTTTATATCTAAGTGGATTATCTTTTGTGCGCATTCTTCATGAAGGTAGGCAAGTCCTTTGGCTATATCAAGGATGATCTTCTTTCTTTGCTGCCAATCGAGAGTAAATTCACTTGTTTGATGGAAGATCCATTTGTCCAATGACCCGTTAGGCATGAACTCATAAACAAGAAGTCTATGAGATTTATCAAAGCAAAATCCCAGCAATCTTACCAAGTTCAAATGGTGGATGCTACCAATTGACTCAACCTCAGCCAAAAATGATTTATTAACTTGGCCTAACCCATTGAGACGCTTCACTGCAATTTTGGTGCCATCAATTAGCGTCCCTTCAAAAACCGAGCCGAATCCTCCCTCACCAAGCAACTTGGAGAAGTTTTCTGTCAAGGCTTTTAAATCTTCGAAGGAAAATCGAATGAGCATTCCTGGTACTTGATCCAAATAATCTTCCTCATGCTCATCAGTATTCCTGTTCTTCCAAGCCAATAACACAAGAATTCCTGTCACAAGAAACAAACCAATAAACGATCCAAGACTGGACCATAATATAGTTGCCGTCTTACTTTTCTTTTTTGGTTGAGGAACTATAGCTTCTACCGCTGGAGGGTTTTGCACTTTTGAGACATTTTGCACCTTCAAGTACATGGTAGAATTGTAATGGGTTTTTTCCTTATCATTGTTTATCAGTGAGAATATATGATTTGGCAAGTAGCAAGAACCGCTAGTAGAATTTGAACCATATTGAAATATAGCAGCTTTGCATGAACAGTTGCCTGAACAAGCCATCTTGCAACTCTCCGAATTAACATTTTCAAGGTCTGTGCGGAATGAGAAATAGGTTGTATCCTTGAGCTCCAAAAAACTATGATACTGCGAAGCTTCACAAGTTAAGGGAGTAGTTTCAGAACAGCCAAGATCAGGTTGTCTGTCATTTATTTGCTTGAAATAGGTTGATGGACAACTGCACTGCTTGTTAGAGCAAACACCATAACTCCCGCAAACTGTAGGGTAGAAACATTCATAACCAGCATCTGAAAGCAGATCATCAATTTCTTTCCATCCACCATCTGTTGCCCACTCGTAGAGTCTTAAATGCCCATCAGGACAAAATCTCACATACTGAGCTGATGAGGCCTCAGGAATTGATATGGAGATATCTGGTTGGCTTGGCGCAGAAGAATTGACAAAAATAGAAAAGCTTCCATTTTGAAGAGTGACATAGGTTGGTTCTCTATTCATTTTTTTGGCATAAACTCTAAATTGTTTATAGATCTGAGGTGGGCTGGACTCTACTGAAGCAAACAATCCATCATCGGCAACATAGAGTGATAGCAAATTTAGTTGAGTCCAATTCGTCGAAGAAATGCTAGGAATAAGCTTTTGTCCTGCGATCAACTTTTGGCTTGGAACCAAAGAGTCAGTTGGGTGATCGAACGATTGCCAAACTGTAGCATTATGATCATTGAAAAGCACAAGGTTGCCCATATCAGTCAAGTTTAAGCCTGCAACAGACTTGCCTCTAGTATTTGTCCTCCAAGCTACAGATCCATCAACATCTCTTAAGACCAGATCTCCATCCGAAGTGAGCTGCAAGGTGGCATTGATTCTAACGGGATTGTTTCTATTGGCAGACCAAACTACTTGAGGAAACCCAATAGCAGGAGATGTAATATATGAAACACTATTAGTCTGGACGATAAAAATGGCGAAGAGATAAGAGTCGCAAGCTCCATTGCAGAAGAAACCACAAGCGAAGCGTGGACCAAAGCTTCCCCTGACAAGTATGGCTCTCACCATTGACCCATCCGTGAAACTTACAGAGTGAGGAAGAGAGGGACTATTGATCCATAAAGTAGAGGTGTTTGCAGTTGGGTAATCAAAAGTTGCAGCTCTTGATAAACAAACAAAATTAAATGAAACAAGAACAAGAAAGTAGAGAACTGAATAATTATTAGTAAAGAAAATTTCCATTGTTGCACAGGAAAAAAAAAAAACAGTAGCAGATGGGTTCTAATGAACACAGTAATGCTGTAGACAAATTAGACTCAGTCTAAGTCAAGCGTCAAGAGCCCTAAAAGTCTAAAAGGAATGTGAAAGCCAGAAGAATCGTACAAGTAGAGCACTATGGTTGAATGGAAACCGCGTTTATCATTAATTAAAGCAATCCATTCCAGCAACAGGCACTGTGTCGGCAACCAAACCATTGGTTCAACAAACTAATGAATTTATTTAGGGAAGCCGATTGCTCACTTTCTCATCATTTTCTGTGGCAGGAAAAACTACATTTTAATCCTTCCATCCTAAAAAATTCATAAATTGTAATTTCAGCATATGGATGATGCTCCTTTTCATTCACTTTATAGATTCCACATCCTATACCTGTAATTGAATTGAATCAGGTTAAATCCTATCAAATTAACTCGAAATTCAACTCAGAATGCTTTTTTTTTTTTTTAGCTCGAACTTGTCTTATAAAACTAATTAAAATACTCAAATTCAATTAAGTTCAACTTAGAACTGATGAAAGAAATTTTTTGAAATCTCAAATTTAAATTTGAATAAATTTCATTGAGTTTAAAATCCAAATTAACTTCACTTGATTTAGTCATCAAGTAATTCTATCAAAATATAAAAATAAAATAGTAAATATTAAACTCAATTAAGTTTACAAGCTTCTCCAACTAAGTATTTTAATACCCAACTCGACTTGAGAATCTACACAAATCACTCAAACTCTAATAGAGTAATATTGAATCAATCTCAATTTTTTTTCTTTAAGCTGATTTCAAATAGCTTATGAGCTGTTTTGATAGAGGTATGATGTATATA
This sequence comes from Omphalea diandra, assembly GCA_949677035.1. Lineage (NCBI taxonomy): Eukaryota > Viridiplantae > Streptophyta > Magnoliopsida > Malpighiales > Euphorbiaceae > Omphalea > Omphalea diandra. The sequence goes on along the minus strand of CATIWR010577012.1, from coordinate 17,237 downwards.
CTATTATTCAGCTCTGTTCAATGCTACTGCAAGCTTGGTTCAGTTACGGATTACACATTTTCAAGGTCTGCTTAGATTACTGAAACAGGTGTCGCAATTTGTACTATTTTCATTGAAAAATTATATGTAGCGTTCATACTAAAATCTAAGTACCTTTCATTCTAAGTTCTCATAGTTGGTTTGGATATGTTTAATCTGTAAGACATACACAGTTACAGCAGCAACAAATACAAAAACAAACACAGGAAAATATTCTGGGCCGACAATTATGCTGATTCAGGAATATCACAGATACATTAACCAGCGTAACAACTGGTGGTCCTAAGAGAAGCAAAATCCACAAACAGATTGCTGTTACAATTACATCCTATGTCTTATCACCAGCCTGGGGAAAGAAAGAAACAAACAAGGAAAAATATAGTTTAGGGAAAAACCCACAAATGAATCAAATATTAAACAAAGGTGTATCCGAATGCAGAATAAGCATATTCCTACTACCAAAAGCTTGAGAAACGTTGCATACAAAATTGGCTCTTGTGCTAATCATGCCGAGGCAAAAAGTCGAGCATATCTTGAGACTCATAGTATCCCAAATTTCTTATCCAAAATCATTCTGATAAAGTAGAAGTAAAATTGCAAAGATTGATGACAGAAGAAACCAGCAAATACTGCAAATATGACTCATCCCAAGCTTCTCCAAGGATACCTAAATTTCAACATAGTTCTCATAATGTCAAGTTTCACCACATAAGCTGGAATATACAAACTGGACGGTGACCATACCCATCTGAAGGGATTGTAGGAGACTTACTCGAGAATATAAAAGCTCTAACTCTAACTGGTATCATCTTGATCATCCATCTCCTCAAGTATAACATATTTTGCAGCAATATTTGCTGTAGATGAGCCAGCCAAATCATCTCCATTCGTTTGATTCTTTTGGAGCTTTTGATATCTGAATAAGTACAAAGATTAATGCAGATAACCAGTGTACATTAGCAAAATTCATTCAAATAGAAATTGGATGCACCACTAGTTTAACATGTGAGCTTAGTGGGGAGTAAAATCTATAATCGAAGACCATATGTCAAATTTAGCAGTCACAAAGCTGCAGGCCATGTTTCTTTGTTTCAATGTTCCACAACTTTCATACGAAATATGAAATATGATCATTCTTAAGTTTCAAAACTTTGGTCAATCAAGGAACTCAAAAAAGCATTAATGGTTTTGATGACCCACTTCCATCTTTCTCACATTTAAGGTTAACACGTCCATCAGCCAGAATTGTATTCAAGCTTACAACAAGGTTTTCCACATAACTGATTTTATCAAGTGTGGGATATTATGTCGATATTGAAACAGAAGTCAAACAAATAGCTCATCAACAGTTACATTGCGGCTCAAATTGTGGCGTGGCCTAACCAACCTGAGATAACCTGATCCAGAATTTCAGTTCTTACTGTTAGTTGATCAATTTATATCTCATATTTTACATCATTCAACTGTTTAACTTCAAGTTTCATTTGAAAAGTCAAATGCAATCATACAAGGATGAAGAAAACCACTTGCAGTTTGGAACTAATGAGGGCAAGTGTGCTCTCAAGTGCTAAAAAAACAAGATGAATCATGGAAACTTGAATGCCAAAAAGCTTAGGTCAGGATTGAATTAAACATAGGAGATCCCATGATTCAGACCCTTGAAACAACTAAACAGTAATGACCAAGAAAAACAAATACAAATAAAAAATTTTACTTGACTATGGCGAAAAAATTGATCAATTTATGATGAGATGTATATGACAAGACGTACTTTCAACACTATTTTGACCGATGACTTACTTGTACCAATTGAATAAACTGACTCCCACCATAATGATGACAAGGCCAACAGCTTTCAACCATGTAAATTCATCATGGAAGTAGAAGACCGCAACCTGATCATGCATAATAGATATTCTACTATTAGCCAGTGCCAGGCATTACCAGCCTCCAAAATAAGCAGTTATTATAAAAACTGAAAACCATTAAGGATTGGTAGAAAAAGAGTATTATAGCAATCATAAAGTTCTCTAAGAATTTAGGCAGAAAAAAAATGCAAGTGACATTTGAGTCCAAGATTATACAGCAGGTTTAAATAACACAGCTAATGGAAAATCATCGAGGAAAACAATTATCTAAAAGTAGATACCATGTAGGTACCCTGTGTCACTATTATGATGCAGTTTGTCTTCAAAATACAATAACAAAAGCATAGTTCATACATGAATGAGATGTGACTAAAAGATTTCACCATGAACATATGCGAACATCAACCAGGTGAGACTGAATAAGTAAGTTCTTTGGTAGGGCAGCATTTTTTGCATGAATCTAGAAAAAGACCAATGATATAGCAAGATATACCACTATGGTGACGGCCTCTTTGACGACACCAGCTATAGTCACAGTGACAGCACTGGTTACTGAAACAAGAACATATTCAGTTAAAACCTGCAACAACAAAGAATAGTTTAGTTTCTTCAACAACATAATCTTAGACCAAAACAAATATAACATAACTCAAACTAATCTAATAAAAACTGATCAGGATAAGCCCTATGCACAAAATTACTTCAATCACTCATTTTTATGCTACATCTTCAGAAATATTTAGGTCGCTATCTTTTCTCTAGCATTATCACAAGTCTTCCATGCTTTTCTCCTACAATCTCAATATGACCAACTACCCCATAAGCACTATCCCTAACAGTAACTACTTTCCTTCATTTGCTAGTCTTGATGCACATGTCCAACTCATCTCAATCCTCTTTCTATCAACTATTCCTCAATGGACCCCACTTATCCATCCTACAAATGAATTCATTTCTTATCCAATTTATCCTTAAAGTTCCACATATCAATTTCTGCTACCCTAAAATCTTATGTACATGTTTTTTTATTGCCCTATACTCATCATACATTTCAACTGGTCACATGGCAAAGAATCTTTCCCTTCAATTTGTGTAAAATTCACCTCAGAACTTTTATCACACTTCTTTGATTAATCCATCATATAGTAACCCTATTGTTGTCCTCACTTCCACCACCGCTTACTGAAGCCTGATGTACTAAAATGTGCATTTTTTTGAGACCTCTACACCGTCAAGATTAATTTCACTTTGCTAATTCTACCTTTCATTGCTAAAATTGCAGTTGACACTCTCTTTTAGTTCTCTAGGTTGCTTCTCCACACCCCTAGCTTTTTGTTAGTTCTAAATCGAGATTCATTTATTAAAATTGTATCATCCACAACAATCACCAAAAGGATATCATTTACATATGTCTTGCCAACTTATCCACAACTAAAGCAAAAGGATCAGGGTTAAAGCTAGTCTTTGGTCTAATCCACATGTGATAGGACAATCTTTCATATTATTATTCTTTCTGTCCAACCACTAATATGATTAACTTTCAGACTTATTTTTCAACATCTTCATGTGTATAATACACCTTTTTTGTTCTAGAACCCACCATAGAACCTCTCTCAAGAGGCTGTCATAGGCCTATTCTAGAGTGAAAAGTGCCATATTAAGGTATGTTCTATTCTCTTGATACTTTGCCTATCCTCTTATCAAAAGAATTGTCTTCACACTCTATTTTCATAACAGAAAAGCAATTTGATTTCAAAGATTGTTGGGTTTGTGCCACCTCTTGCTTGGTGTTCTGTCATTCTCTCCCAAATCTTCATAGTACGAGTCACAGGGTTTATAACTCTATACTTTGAGCAACTTAGAAGCATGAAAAGCATATCGGTCCAAAGTGCTTTGTAAAATTCAAACCACCAAGCTCACATCCATCACCAAAAACTTTTGAAAAGACAAAATTAAGCATTAAAAAGTAAAGGACAAAATGCCAAAGAACAAAGTTTGAACTAGACCATACCATGAAAAAGGCTAGCGCTCCACCAAAAAACATCAACAAACAGCTTCGAGCAATGTGCCAAGAATTATCAAAATAACTGCTCCTTTTAAATTCATACCAAGGATCCAACATGAGAGAGAGAAGACCAGTTGCTACTGCCATGACCGGAGTCACATAACTCATCAATGTAAGTGGATTTTTCAAACCTAAATAGAAGCAAAAAGAATCACATTAATGTTGCATGACAGTATAAAACTCAACCAAAACGAAACACCAATGACCCAAAATAAACAGAGAGCATAAGTTTGACCAGGGTTGGACATTATGAATTAACTTCGATTTGACACCACTAATAAAAGTCCTTTTGAGAATAATTTTAAACCCACTCAAGACATTAACCACTAGAGTAATTAAGCATGGAGACAGAAACCAACTTGCGTTGCCTAGCTAGTGAACCCTTTTTTGACAGATTATATTACCTTGTTCAAATTGTTCCCAAGCACAGGTAAAGTTTTCTTTTCTTTTATTTTCTTTTCTTTTTTTCCAAATAAAATAAATGAATAGCAACATAATGCAAGTAAACCCAAACAACACTGGAGAATGTTAATCTGATAATAACAATTAAGTATGACAGGTTAAAACAATTGAGCACCTACCATATTCTTCTTTCTTTATGTCAGTTTCAGTTGTCATGCATCACCAAATTGAGAAGTCAAGTTCCAAGTGGAAGACAGAAAAAAAAAAAAAAAAAAACGAAAAAAAACAAAACAAGAGTGAGAGAGTGAGCAACTGTTAGTTTATCAAAAGGTTTGTAATTATGGATCACTAATATTTTAAGCTTCACAATACTAAATAAATAGTAATCATATCATACCTGCAAAAGAATTTGAGTCATGGACCAGCGAAACCCAGACATAACAGCGGCAAGCATAACAAAAACAAATCCCCAAAACTCAAACTGTGTCTCCTTCACCACTGGATTAAAAATTTACATGCATGAATGAAAAGAACTAAAAGGAAAATACTTTTTTTTTTAAAAAAAAAAAAAACTCATGCTTGGGATTTGAAACAGATAAAATTTAGTCTAATAACTGCAGTAAAGGCAGCTTTGGTCTACGGAAGATAAGAGGTAACGAAAAAACATTTTGTTGCTGTCGCTATCATGATCTTCATATATGTTACATACTTAGCATGGTTGCTGGACAATACTTTTCTTTATCAGGAAAAAGGATAAGGACTGCATGGACTGAACAAATATCTTAAGTACCATGTCCTAATTGAATATATATGGCCTGTTAACACATATGTACAACAAAGCTTTTATGTCCATCATACAATGTGCAGATTATAGACCCTAGGGTACCAAAAGTGACACAAGACAATGCTCCAAGTGAGTTAACTAACAAACAAACAAGTGATTATTGGATAACCAACACAAACCTAATAAATAAGGGCTTAATGATGCAAAAAAACCAAAACTTTTTCATGAATTTTTAATTATACCCAAAGCTTTCAATTGAGTCAATTGCACTCTAATTTGGCTAAATGATTTCAATTATACCCAAAGTCAAAATTAGAAGTAAGTGCATGTTTGGAGTATATTAATCTTTATAATTTTTTAATTAATTCAATCAATCCCAAAATTAAGTTTAGAGTTTAATTAAGATGATACTTTTATTTTTTTTAGTCCCTTTTTGCTTAATTAAATTTATTGTGTACTTTTATATGATGCATTTTAATTTTTTATTTAAATTTAAAAATTTTTTGAATTTAAATTTCTAATTTGTAAAATCTCTCAATCTCTTATTTTTTAAAAAAATAAATCCTCTTAATTATTCTTAAAAAATTAATTTTTATATTTCAAATAATAAATTATTTAAACCATTTAAAATAAGAACTTCTAAGAAAGATATAAAAAATCCATTGCATGATATTAACATGAACATTTTCAAAAAAATTATCCTTAAAAGAAAAATTAGGGATTTATTAGTTTATTGTTTAAATATATAAAAATAAAATTATAATTCAAAAATATGAAAATAATATTTTATTTTAATATAAAATTAATTATTTATCATCTAAAAAAATAAAATTTCAATATGTTTTATGAAAAATTATTTTAATGGAGCAAAAAATAAAAATATTATTTTAGTAAGATCTAAACTTAATCTTGGATATAACTAAACTAATTGAAAAAGTATAAAGGTTAATTGAATCCAAATATGCATTTTATTAAATATTGATTTTGACTTGAGTCTAATTGAAACCACATAGTCACATTAGGGTCTAATCAACTCAATTAAAAACTTTGGATATAATTGAAAGTTTGCGAAAAGGTTTGGATTTTTTGGATTATTAAAACCCAAAATAAGACTTTTGCCATACACTTACCAACAAAGCTTGGAAATAAAAACACCATGTAATGATACAGCATCAACAACTCTATGCCCCCCCATTGCTATAAAATTAATAATGCAATATCCCTAAACTCATAAATGTTTACATCTGGTCTTCTCAAGACTCAGACCCCAAGGTGAGGTTGCATATGTGTGTCATATATCCATAGAGCAAGCTTTGTAAGAGAACCTACAAGTTGTATGACAATTCAGCCTAATTTGCCAGCAAATTTGACTTCCATTACATAAGCTGACATGACAAATAAATTCATCCAATTAACTTGAACACTCTGTGAGTGGAAAAAGGCTTGCAGATATTTAATGCGATGAAATTTGAAAGCAAACCACTAAATTCTATTTTAGGGTCCCCAAAAGCAGCCCTCTTGTTTGCAGCAGATAATGCAGGACTCAGTTAAGGGAAATGCACAATTAAAGCTGCATTATAAAAGGGATTCAAAATGCATAAGAAAAGAAGTGATATTAATTATGGTACTGCACTTTATATCAGATCCAAACAATAATTCTGCATGTGCAACAAAAGAAAAGCAACAGTATACTATTCGCAATTGACTAAAAAGTCACTATGCAATACCACCAATTGGTGCAACATCCCCACTGGCCCAACCCATGTCCTACCTACAATATTTTGTCAATACTAATAAGGTATTAACTATAGAAAACAGTTTATCTTAATTCATTTTCTTGCAATCCCTATAATTGTTCCAAACAAAGAAGCTGCAACGTGAATAACAGGACAACAAACAAATGTGTACTGAAATAATAAAATATTATTTAAAAAAATGATGAAGGTGTTTACCCGTCAATAAAACTCCAACAGAGATTACTACGATGATACCTAAAAGTTTAAAGCTCGGAGACTCCAACCTTCCAAAAGCAGAGTTCAAAGTCAAGTGACAGAAATTTAAAATTCAAAGATAGATCAGTAGTTCTGATCAAAAGACCATACAGCAGATTAGATATTTAGATAAAAAAATCAACAGATTAAGACATGAACAATTTTGTGCGTTAAAGATACAAAGATCAAAAAGACAAACAGCTGAACTTCTGTTAGTCAACTAATGATATGATCTATCACCACTTAAAATGATTAGGCAGATATCTCCAATGTCTAATTTATTAAGTTAGCGTCCTTTTGTTGCTCTTTTATTAACTTCAATAGTCATCCAAATTTTATAAAATATATATATAATAATGCAAGTTTTGTGCTGCAGAGGGCACTACTGAGGCCATCAAAGAGTGAAAGTAAGAAACCAAAGGAGATACATGGTAGTATGAAAGGGGATCAGATGGAAGAATGCAGGATGCTTGGTGTTTAAAATATTTTCACAATCTAGGTACAAGGCCTACCTCTAATGTCCTGTTCAAGAAATTAGGGATTCACTTCATCCCACCACCATTAATGATTGAACTTATCAATGAATTTCATCATGGTTCTTGAGCTTCATTTGTACCCAACAAAAATTATTAACTTTGACGTTTCTTTGGTAATATCATTAGTGCCAGATCTGGTAGAATTTCAGCCAGATGTTCAACATGACAACCATGTAAAATAATCTAATCTAGTATTAGAATTAAAATAGGATACAGAACTTTTTCATAAGGTCAATACACTGAATAGTTGGTTAAATGTCCAAGAAATACTGCTTCAGCCTCTGTAAGCCTTTGTCTCTGCCTTTTATCCTCAGATGTCAAGCTCTGTCCCATCCCTCAATTTGTTTTTGTTAACTCCAAAAGGTAATTTAACTGCCTCTATGTACTTGAGCTGAGTCCTAATTTAATAATTACGTATAAAAATTTGGCAACAGCAACCTTATTAAACCAAATCAAAGTTATTTTACCGATACAATTTGAAGTTCAATTAGTGTAATGAAATTTAATAATACGTGAAGTAAACCTTGGTAAACTTAAACTGGAAATTTTATTTTTATACTAGTCTTCTCAATACTATGCATGTATTAGAAACACAACCATTCTCCTGGGTACTTATTCTCATCTCATTTTACCAAAAAGCAGCCACTACAAAAAAATTTTGGTGCAATTGTGAAGAATTGATCATTATTGTCTTGTCCATTAAAAAACTTTGGAGGCCACTTAAGGTAAGAAAAGAATGCATATCAAACCGTGTTGAATGGTTATATTAACAATATATGAGACTCAAATTTGCAATACCCATCAGGAAATAACTTTCTACAAATAAATATAATGAAGAAAGCACTTCTGTTATGCCCTTAACGACCTAGGGTCACTACCTTGAAAAGGACCCATAAAGTAGAACAGGAACTAGACAAATATTTTCAATTAGCTAATTTTCCTACACAACACAAAAACCTCAAAAATGCAGAAAATGTTTTCCCAAGGAAAATAATAATAAATTCTCCATGAAATGAATTTATTGCAGAAACAGGGATAAGAAAGGAAGGTAAGCTTGAATATCTCAAATTAATTAGTACTGCAAAAAATACTCAATCTCGACCACATGAAAGAACATTTCAGTCCCTTCAGTTAGAAAGTATGTGTAATGTGTTACCATCATGGTTTTTTATATGTAATGATAAATAAACTTCACAATCAGCAAGAATAATGAATTTAAATTTAATAGAGCTACTTGAAGAACCCTATACGATGAAACATGCATTAGAATAAAAAGAGCATAAAAGCTGACAAAATATGTAATTGGAAAAGAAGACCAGTTGGCAACATATTCACCTGAATGCAAAAGCAAATAGGAGAAGAAATATAGGAGCTGCAGATTTACACTGTAGAAAACAGAAATCAAGATCTTAATGAGTAACCCAGTACCAGATATACAAGTATCATAGTTATGAAGAACGTATTCCAGAAGGCACTGTATATCCAGCGAGATATAGAGAACAGAAACAAACCATTGTTGCAAATGTAACAGAGATGAAAACAAGGGATGCATTGCTCAGGTTAATGTCCAATGCTGTTCCAAGAGCTGTTGGTACAACTGTGAAAGGGAAAGTCCATCTGTAGCATTAGTTGATAGAAGAGTTAATTAAACAAGTTATATAGAATTTTAATATAAAATATATAAAAAAGTGGAACATCATTAGTTGGAAAAATATAAGGTAATGAACTATTTTACCTAAGATATGATTACAAAGTTAAACAATCCCTCTTTGGATGATAAAACAGGTCTTTCAAAGTGTCCTAAAACATTATTATGTTAGCCCTAATGTACGTGAAAGTTAGATAATTCACATGAAAACCCTTCGCAAATAAGATAAAGGAACTGCTTATGCTCAGTTTTCCCAATCTCCATCTTTGCCTCATAGAGCCCTTTCCATTTGAGAAACTAAGTTGAGCGTTGAAACGGGTTACTTGACTCAAGTGAAATGCAAATTTTGATCTGAAATCAACAGAGATACTGGTTCTCTGTAAGCCCAACCACAAATAAAAGTGATTATATTGGAAAAAACCAAGGGTTTGATTAAGGAAAACAGGGAACAAAGCTTAAAAAAGATTTGGCACTTCAAGGTTTATATGTTGAATAAAAGAGCAATTCTAAGTTTAATTTTTTTAAAAAATGGCCTTGAATTAGGAACTTTCAGAAACCACGAACAAAAACATATGACTCATTTGAGATTTTAGTGTTCAAGATTAAAACGAGAATATTTTGAGTTTTTGGTGCATAGAAACTAAGCTTTGGGATGTTCTTGATTAAGATTTCAAACATAAGATCATGCAAAAGATACATGAGGGCAAGTAAATGGGTTATGAAGAAGAAAAGGAACACAGCATCTCTAATGAATAAGAATAAGGTAATTTTACACCCTGAATAATTTTTAAGTTTTCACAACCTCATGAAGAACAATATGTCAATAGTCTACCATTAAATGTGCCAACACTAGTAGAAATCTTTTTCAAAGTAACCAAATATATCCCAAATTCAAAGAAGAAAGAGTATGAATTGCCAGACCCAAAATGAAACATCAATTAATAGTACAACCGTAGAGTTTTAATTTGAACTTTTCCCTGAAACGTATTTATTTCAATAAAAAAATGTAAAAAATTAAGTGGTTTCGAATGAAACTTTTACAGTAAACCTTATAAATTTAATAACATTGGCCAAATAGAATTCAATTCATTTATTCCATTTTTTAAGCTTTCGAGTGCTATGTAATGGAAATAGAATATACAGATTCTTACTAAGTTCAAATTCAGACTAAAAAACACTACAGAAAATACATTTCAAGAATTCAAACCCATCCGACCCCTTCACTACTTAAGGTGAAGCCCATGTCTTCATTTTCAATGCTTTCATACAGAATAAAATAATGCACAACTGAAAATGTGAATTGAGAGAGGGGGAAAAAAGCACTGGCTTGTTGGGCAATAATTGCAAAAGCAAAATCCAACTAATGAATTAAAAAAAAAATAATATAAATGCAGTCATTACCTCTCATAAAATAATCCTTCCATGTCATAGCAACAGTGAGTTGAAATCTATAAGACCAAAACCATGTGATAGACTTTGACAAAACAGCTTGCATGGAGAAATGAATCGTATTCATCAGTAATGGAGCTGGGAATTTTCCTAAATCATCTCCTAAGAGAGTTTTATTATACCTATACATACCACAAGGGAAAAACATGAAAATAAATATATTGCAACACAATAAATGAAGATGCAAGCAGCTCAAGATTGCTTTAAGAAAAAGATGAACTTACAAGGTTAAAAAAGTGCTGAAAGTGTACCAAACAAGTATGAAAAACAATGTCTTCAACACATCTGCAGGAGATACAGGACTCTTTGACTTCAGAGGGAACTTTTCCGAATTGCTAAAAGAATCAGCACCATCGGTGCTATTTGATGTATGTATCTCCTCAAGAGACCCATTTTCAATATCAAATGCCACATAATTTTCTTTCTCTTTTCTATTGTGTACATTGATCTCATGATCCATGGTATGTATATTGACTTCATGGTCCATGGCATGTACATTAATTTCTTGATCCATGGTGTAGCAACCATTCAAGTGCAGACTTCTATTTTGAAACTTATTTTGTTTACCGTGATATCTATCTGTGTCTACAACCCCATTTCCTATCTTGCCCTGGTCAAGCAAAGGCAACTCAAAATCAGAGTCTTCAATCCTCGCATCAGAATTTTTTAACTGACATTCAGAATGAACATTTCCATCTTCATCAAACCAGCGCGAGAATGAAGGGTCTCTATGAATAAGTGAACCTCGATTTTCACTAGGATTGTAGTTAATTCCCGCGCAATCAACCTCCTTACTATCGAAACAACTCTCTACCATCTCCCCGTATATTCCAACTTAAACCCATCTACATACTCCAACCCAAGCCTACGCAATACATCCACTGGAATCATTTCAAAGTTATTGCACTAACAGATGTGCAACATTTCAAACAATAATTGAGAATCCAACTTTGAAAGCTCAAACAAGTTTTTATTGGCCCCAATGAAGCAACAGAGAAAGAGTCAAGCACAACAGATAATCGATTGAAATGCGACCTGTTCCAATTAAAAAGCAGCCAAAGCAAAATCTAGTTCAAAGTGGGAACAGAAACAGGTGAAAATAACGAATATCTGTATACATAATCGGACAGAAGCATGCATCAAATCAAAGGAAAACATAAGAAAAGAAACAGAAATCAAATATCATAACAGGCATTGAACTTACCTGAAGAATTCAGGAGAGGAAGAGAAAGATAGATCTAAGAGAAGTGAGATCTGACATTGAAGAAATACAAAAAACGGAATAATGTGAGAGAGTATTTATACATGGATGGTTTTAGTTGGTGCGTCTGGTACTTCGATATCGCGTTCGGTACGAGCTTGACCTTTCCTTTAAAGCGTAGATTCAAAGATTTGATACTCAAGTGTTATTTCTCACTAGTCTTTAAAATTTAAGAACGAAATAATTTCAATATTTAAAATTTAAAGTTAAATAATTTTAACATTAAAAATTTTAAAAGGTAAATAATCATTGAATTGATTTTAAATTTAAAAAAAAATTAAATTTATAAATAAATTTAAAATAAGATAAATATATATTTTATAACTATAATAATTTGATTTTAACTTTTTATATTTATTAATTATATTTTGATAATAAAAAAATAATTATGATAATGAATAATGACTTAAAATAGTAAATTTGTTCTATTACTTAATCTATTCAGTAAAAATTTTCTTTGAAATTAAAAGTAATAAAAAATATTATCAAATGCACTTAAAGTGCTAATAACTTAAAAAAACTATTATCAAATAATTTTTAAAAAATAAGTACTAAATATTTTAATTTAAAGTATTTAATATAGTTATCAAACAATTATATTCGATTTTTATAATTTTTAAATTAATTCTTTTTATGGTAATTTTAAAATTTAAGTAATCCATCTCATTCATTGTACTAAAATAACTTTCAATTTTAATTTTATTAATTTATAAAATCTTTCCATGAAATTTTAATAAAATTTTGTGTTAATCAATGATAAAATTTTAATCATAAGTTTAAAATAACTTTAGAATACCAAAACTACTCTTACTAAATATAATTTCATCAGACTACCTAACATAAAATGTTGAGGATTGTGTATGATAATATAATTTGAAGTTTTATTTTGGTAGGTTTAGATGCATATCAAGATTAAAAGAAAAATGTTTTGATTTTGGTAATTTTTTTTATTATTAGAAATTTGGAAGATGATAGATGAGAAAGAAAATTTTGATATTAAAATAATAATATTAAATATATTTTGCAAGAATTTAAAAATCATAATAAAATGATGATGTCGTATAAGAAAATAAAAGATAAAAAAATATTTTAATGTAATTTATAAAAAAAAAAAAAGCCAGTTGATTAAATATGAAAGGTTACAAGGAACTCAAAGTAATTAATCTAAATTTAAACCCATCCAAATGCAAAATTTCTGGCTTCCTTGCTCCTAACGTGGGAGAGATCTCCCACCCAGCCAATGATGACAGGGATGAGATGGTTTTAGCTGCCCCGTCTCATTCCCCTACAATCGTAACTTTGCCCCAAACTAGAAAATGCATATTTTAAATTAAATATTAGAATTATATGTATAGAGAGAGAGACAGACAGACACCACGGATGAAGATGGCAAAGTTCACTACAGGTGGCAATGCCAATGAGATGGATCAGCTTTCTCATTTTAATTTTCTATTTTATAAATTATTAAATATATTATCATTTTAATATATGTATATATATGCTAATTTTTGCAAATTTTATTTTTTAAAAATAAAATAAGTTGCATTAATAATGATTAATAAGTACAGCTTATGGCAGATGTGTAAACTTAACTGCGTTTAAGAAATTTATATTTTTCTTATGAGTTTCATTTATCATATTGACAAAAATGATTGTATACAAACACTTTTGCTGCATTTGATACATCGATAAGAAACACATCAAATTGGTGGTTATACTGAACCATAAATCAATTTCATTATTAGTTGATGAGTCTTTATATACTGAACCACATATCAACTTCATTATCATTTGATAAGTTTTTAAACGAGCTCGATCTTTTAAATATCAAACTTAGACTTCTCTTAACTTTCATAATAGAAGACAAATAAACTCTCATTAAAGGAAGACAAGTAAACTTCTATTAAATGAGACAAAATAAAAGGCATAATGTTTCATTAACAAAATTAACAAACAACTAAGAAAAGTAAGTCTAACATAAAATTCTAAATGGATTTCAACCAAAATTCTTTTTCATTGTCGGGAAAGCCTTGATTTATCTATGAATATTGAAACTTTAATAGTCATGGGATCTTCTTTCATATATCTTTGATTTGGTATATATTTTCTCAACTTCATTACTAAAAAAAGATAAGAGATTTTGCTATCAAACTCTATAAACTCTGACTAACTTATAAAAATAAAATGAAGATATGATTTGGTTATTCATTATGACGGGAAAAACACTATAAGAGGGGGGAAAAAAGGAAGGGTTAGAGAGCGAAAAATGAAATTAGCTACTATCGACGGCAAAATCAAAGAGATGTCTCTATAGACAACGACTAGGGTTTGCACTCTAAGTAATCATATCATTTTTAGAGGAACACAATTTACATTGAGGTTTTAGTAAGATTTACAAAAAGATATGGGTATAAAGTTGGATTTTAGCATTGTTTTCCATCCTCAAATAGATGGACAATCCAAAAGGAGCACTTAAACATTAAAAGATATGCTTCACATTTGTGTATTTGATTTTGAAGATTTTTAAAAAGTTGCACCTACCTTTGATACAATTTGAATATAATAAAATTACCACTTCAATATCAAGATGACATTATATGAGGTATTGTTTGCTAGGAATTGATAATCTCTTATATGTTAGGATGAAATTAAGGAGAAAGTCTTAACAGATTTGGACTTAGTACAAGCTACTATAAGAGTTATGCCTTTGATCTGTGAAAGGTAAAAGATGACAAATAGTAAGCTAAAAAGTTATGAAACACCAAAATATATAATTTAAGGTTGTAAACTTTTATGTTTCTCAAGGTGTCACCAATGCAAAGGTTTTTGAGATTCGAAAAGAAAAAGAAAGCTAGCATCTTGATACATTAGACTTTTTTAGAGTATACAAAGAGTTGGAGAGGTTTTTTTTATTAGTGCCTTTAGATTTTTCAAATGTGTATGTAATGTTCCATATACTTAGGAAGTATATGCCTAGTCATTCACATATAATCATATGCTTAAGAGATAGACTCAAATCTTTCCTAGAAAGAGAAGTTAGTTGTCATCTTTAACATATAGATAAGGAAGTCATGCACTAAAAATATATAAATAGTCAAGGTATGTTTAGAATAAATATGGTATGAAGTGTATGTAAAAGACTAGAGTTGAGATATTATCATATTTTACTTTTTACTTTTTCCTTTTTTTTTTTTTTTTTTTTTTTTGCAATATGAATAAGTTTCAAAACACTAAATGATAAATGTTCTTAAGGAGGATTTTATATCACCAAAAGTGTTATTTTGATATTTTCACCCGTGTTTATATTGTGATTTGAAAAGGAATTTTTTTATGCTTTGGGTATGTGTTTTGTGTGTTCTATATGCATTTGATATGCTCATGTTATGTTTATTATGCTTAAAAAGAGTTGGAAGTGTTAAAGTTGTAGCAACTCATATTATACCACGATCGTGGCAAGTTTTCCCACCCATAGAATTTTAGCCCATGATTATGGATTTGTTCATGAATATGAGAATTTCAAATAATAGCCACAGGCAAATTTAGAAGGATAATTTCATGCCATGAATTATTCTCTAAGTTCATAGAGTACATTCCCATAACCATGACATCCTACACTAGAAAATTGGCACATGTTATGGATAACCCTTTTAAAATATGTTCTGCAAACTCATTCATCAAGATGTGCAAGATGTGGATCAAGATATTGCCTCCCATGGTCGTAAAATCCTATAAGTATATATATGTTATTTTAGGATTTCAACTTATTTTTTTTTCCTATGCCTATGGTCTCAAAATAATGTTTCTCTAATTTTGAGCTTTCTCATCACTTCTACACTTGGGTAACTTTAAGATTAACCTAAACCTAATTGACATTAAGTTAAGATCTATGGATTGGGTTCATTATTAAAACTTAGTATCTTCCCTTCTATCAAGCTCAAGTTCCCCAATCTTTTGTCTTTCATCTTAGTCAGGTAAGTGATGTTTTTGTTTCCTTACATGTTAGAGGCTATAGTTATATTATGAAATCTCACATACAACTTAGTTTATACTAAGGTTATGGTTTAAAGCTTAAATGAGAGCAAGGGAGAAATTAGAAATCTATGGACCTTGATTTAAACATGGTTATTTTACTTAATTTTTCAAGTTTTTATTATGATTGTTGCGACTTAAAAGCTGAGGCCACATTGATGTTAGGGAACAAATAGACTTAAGGCCATAAAAACATATAGTAAAACTATAAACTCATCAAACATCAAATCATATCATACCTTAACATTCCTATCTCATACATCAACTCATAACATGACTCATATCTTTTAAGATGCTCAAACTCCACATGTCAAAATTGTACTTACATATGGCAAATGGAGTGCTCTCAACCCTAAATATAACATCTCATAAACTAGATGGTAAGTTCATTAAGTTATGAAAGAGGAAGAAGGTAAAAACTTAACTTGTCATATCATTAATAGGCAAGATTTAATTTAAGCTATACTAATTATCATATAGGGGAGTGATTTCAATCCATATCATCATTGTTTCTCATGATAAATTCTAAGGCATAACTTAAAGAATCACAACTTATGATCATATACGATATTCATAACATAAGGTCCAACATGCATCACATCATCATACAAATATTGGTTCATAAAGACATCATAACTTATATATCACCTTTTCATAAGAGCTCTCAAAGAAGCCACCAAAACATATATTTTATTCATAATTACATAGCTTGTAAGATGAGTGTGTGAACTAGAATTATCATAAGCTATATATCCATATAAAAATTCCAACCCACAATAGGGTGCTACACGAATGGCATGTAAGTAGCAATCAATAAGATATATCATTGTAAGAAAAATGCAACATATAATGCTTCTAACATTTTAAACATTATATATAATCTTTCAAGCAATTGTCAAAACACTTTAATAATTAGTCATAACAAACATGTTGTCCCTAGGCACCAAAAAGGGGGGTTGAATTGGTGTTTAAAAATTTAAAATAAGGATGAAGAGAAGAAGAAGGATTAGAAAGGACACGAAGATTTTATAGTGGTTCGGGCAAAACAATCCCTACGTTCACTCCCCAATCACTCAATTGGGTATTTTACTAATTCAATGGTGTTTTCAAGCTCACACCCAACTTACTACAACTTGTGTTTTAATGGCTAACACACAACCTTACA
>CATIWR010576953.1:0-19872 GCA_949677035.1 Omphalea diandra | reverse complement strand
AAGAAGAAGAAAACTGCTGAAAAAATAGAATAAGAAGAAGAAGAAGAAATAATTTGCTTTTGTGTGTTTAGGATTTCAAGTCTTTAGTAAACTTAGGAGTCTTGTGTGTCTAAATTTTGAAACTTTTATTAAATTTTTATTTCTTTGTGTGTTTTTCTGTTGTTATTACTTAATGTGTATTGAATATTAATAGTTATAATATTATATCACCTTACTAGTAGTCTAATGATAAAATTTATAATTTTTTTAAAATTTTTTATTTTTACGTCTCATGTCACTCAGGCGCAAGTGCTTAGGCTCTAGGACCCCTTAGCGCCTTGGTGCGCCTTGCGCCTTTAATAACTATGGTAGAAACATTTCTCAGAATAAGAAGTTACCCATTTAAAGTTGGCACAGTGACCTGACTGTCTTGCATGCAGCTACTGAGATCAATAATTTCTGAGGACTGGGAAATTATAGGCATACTGGTAGAGCATTCAGCAGCAGCACTATTCGTCATGTGTTGAGGCAAGAGATCATTGTTCTCATTGAGAGGAAAAAATAAAGTAAATAACTTCTGCACTCTTACAAGTTCTGCTGCTAATGAGCAATTCTCAGCTTGTGTTACCATCTAGATCAAAATCAAATTCAGAACTTGAAGAGTGTAAGAAATGCAAATTTATAGGATATGGTAAATTGCCTAACTGAAAAGCATAATTGGCAGAAACCTTTGGAGGATCTTGTTCTAGGTTCACAAAGAGAAGTTCTACTTCAGAGTTCAAGCTTGACTTGACATACTCTGCAAGTCCTCTTACATGTATCAAATAAATCATATCTTCTATAACCATCACTCTCAGATGCTCAAATATAGCTGACTCCTGGATAAGAAATGCATGTAAGAAATGTTAATGATGGAATTGGGCACAATACTATCTATAACAATAATGATAGTGTAAGCAGTGAACACTAACTTTCTCCAAATATACTGAGTAATAAAATCAACAGCAGGCATTAATTATTTATGATTCTGTCTTATTAGAAATTATGTGGAACTAATAATATGTAACATCAACATACAAAGGTTTAACAGAACAACTCCTTTTGGTAAATCAGTCTCACACAACAACATATAAAGGTTTTAGTCTCACACGTCCATAATCATTGCTCAACTAAACTTGCATCAATTTGTTCTATTAGGATGATAACAATATTCTCAAATATAAGCAATGTTCAGGATAACATTTCATGTTCTATTCAATTGCAAGCATTAATAAATCAAAGCCACTAAAACCAATTTGAGTTTCCTAGTTTCAAAAACTAAGGAAAATCTTAGCTTTTTTTTTTTTTATTTCCTTCTTGAATAAAATTATCCCAGTCTAGATGCAATTACCATGCTTAAGCATTGGAAAAGATCTATGCACATATTTAATAGAAAATTCATGGTGATCGAAGAAAGCAACGGCTTTGAAAGAATGCAAAAGGTATTCATGTATGATGAACATGCTTTACAAGAAAACAACATTGCAGAAAAGGAATTTATACGGAGAAGTCAGCAACATTCCTCTCTCTGTCTCTGTAAATAGTGAAAGCTATCAGTTCCTATAACCTTGATCAGCAGGACAGGTGGCAGGAATCCAATGTGGTGATAGAGTAGACTAGTCACATTGGTCTCTAAATCTACAGGCAGGTACAAGGGCGTGGACACATGCATTGAGTTAACAAAAAATTGAATATATAAAATGAAAAGAAGGAGCAATTAGATAATACTAGCACTACTGCATATTATACCTTCATCACATAATTTAAGTATAGGGAAGCCACCATAGTTGTTAAAGGCGCGCCCCTAAGGTGCAAGGCGCACCAGGCGGCAGCCTTTGCGCCTTAGAAAGCCAAAGGCAGGCGCTGTTACAAAGGCGCGCACCTTGGTGCATCTTGAGCCTCAGGCGAGGCGCCCTAAAGACGTGCCTTTGTGACAATTAGTGGTTTTTTTTTTCATGTCTGAATAAATCTGGACTATTGATTTAAAATTAAAAAGCTCTTTTAGTAAACCTTACCACAACTAATTATTTCAAGAAAAGACAAAAGAAAAGCAATAATAAGGCTAGTAGAAAAGAAAAAAATAGAAAATTAGGCCAAGAAAAGGGATCTGCTCCAGCCAAAAAACAAATAGAAGAAGAAGAAGAAGAAATTCTGCCGAAAAAATAAAAGAAGAAGAAAACTACTGAAATAACAAAATAAGAAGAAGAAGAAGAAGAGGAAGAAGAAGAAAAGAGGAAGAAGAAATAATCTGCTCTTGTGTGTTTAGGATTTCAAGTTTTTAGTAAACTTAGGAGCCTTGTATGTTTAGACTTTGAAACTTTTATTAAGTTTTTTTTTTTTTTATGTGTGTTTTTCTTTTGTTATTACTTAATGTGTATTGAATATTAATAGTCATAATATTATAACACCTTACTAGTAGTTTAATGATAAAATTTATAATTTTTTAAAAATTTTTTATTTTTGCTCCTCATGTCGCTCAGGCGTACGCCTGTGCCTTGCGCCTAGGCTCTAGGACCCCTTAGTGTCTTGGTGCGTCTTGCGCCTTCAATAACTATGGAAGCCACTGAAAACAAAATGTAAACTTCACCTAAAATCACCAGCATATGACTATAAGTTGAGTTAAAGAAAACAATCAGTTATGCTCAATCATTGAAAGGACCATAAAACATCTTTTGAATTGCAATTGCAGCAAGATAGACAGCATGGAGTCCCACCTGCTGACAAAGTTTAAGAAGTTCACATAGATGCTCCTGCAGTTCAGGCATCTTTCCACCATAGTCAACCATTATAACTGGTCTCATTTCTGTGCACAATGCCAGAACATCTGCCCAAGGAAGTTCAGTAAATTAATGTCATAAGCATAAATAGATCCATAACCAAACACAGTCTCACATAAGAATCACAATCTCTACAGATTTAATACTAATATATCACATGAACGCCATATTACCTAAAAATTAAAAAAAAATGATTACTATATTTTCTCTAGTAGTTTTTTAAAAACATAACAGACTCATACATGCTACTAATTTCAATTTTAGTATTAGCCCCAGCTTTCATATTGAATTCATTAATTCCATACATCAAAAGGATTTCCTTTTTGTATTGAATAACCTCTTCACCCCCACCCCCCCCCCCAAAAAAAATAAATAAATAAATTACTTTAAATTAAAGGAGAAAAAAATAACAAAAAAAAAGAACATTAAATTAATTTAAATTAAAGGGAAAAAAAAGGAACCTATTTGAAGTCTACTCTTGGCCGTAGATTTGAGACGCCATTTGATGTGGGAGAGAGAAGAATCCAATAGCCTCACTACTTGCTCCATTTCTGCAACTTTCATTTGTCATCTAGCCACAAAGCAGCAAGTTGGTTTACTACCATCAAAGTTTGCACGTGGAAGGCACGTGACTCGCATCTAAATTTTTATTATTTTTGTTTTTTATTAATTTGGGCTCCACTTGGGTGAATAACACTAGTAATTTTACTTTTTAATTAATTTGGCTCCAGTTAATTGTGGTCAATAAGAATTGTATTTTTCATTAATGCAACTCTGATTAAGAGAAGAATTGTTTTTCGTTCTTCTTTTTTTTTTTTTTTTTTCTATCAATTTAGATTGAGTAGCTAACACTTGTATTTTATATATTTTAATATTTTATTTATTTCGCAAAAAAAATTTAAAAAATATTTTTTATTTTATGATATTTGGTGTGCTTAAGAAAATTAGTTGATAAGAAATATTTTTTATCAATAAAAATAAATTATTTTTAGGAAAAATGACTTGGTCTTTGGAAATAATAAATTATTTTATAGGCTTTAATAAACTCTTCTAAATGAAAATAAATTATATAAAAATTATTTATTAATATATTATTGTTATTGATATCTTTAACTACATATAAGTTACAGTCAATTGTTGACGATTAATCAAACTCATAAAATTATTATTTAATATGTTTTTTTTATCTTAAATAACATAAACACAAAATATTTATAATTTAAATTTTATTTTATAAATTAAAATAATATTTTTAATGCATTCCAAACAACAAATAGAGCACGTTATTTTCATAAATTATACAATAATCTTGAAACACTTAAACATATTATTACTTTTTCAAAAACTACCCTTCATATTTAATTAGCATACTCTATTTATTTATGTGCAAATAGAGTATTATTTTCAAGTATTACAAAATTATTGAACAATTTTCTCATTCTTTTTCTTCTTGAGATTGAAAAGGTTAGACCTTCCCAAATTTTCTTTTAGCCTTTTTAATATGTTTATTTTATTTTTTAGTCCATTTTTAATTGATTTTCTTTTAAACCCTTCTTAATAAATTTATCATTTTGATATTCCTTAAATAATTATCATTATTTATTTTACTCCTATGCTTAAAAATTTTACAATTTAATTAGAAATTAAGTCTTCATATATTTTATAATTTATATTTATTTTTATTTTTACACTTCCTATTCTATGTTGTAGGTCATGCCAATGAACGAGCAGAGGAAGACAAATTTAGAAATTCTACTAATTACAAGTTTGTATCTTGCTAAATTAGGGATTTCAACATTCTCTCCATTTTTCTCCTTTCTAAATTTTGTTAGCATTGTAAGGTTTCTTTTATTTTTGTTTTTGTTTTGTATTTACTTAATGTGTGTTCCCTTCACGCTCTTGCTCCGGCTCAATTTTGGGCTTAACATAAACATTTTTTTTTTGAAGAGCACAAAGTTGTTTGTATTAAAAAGGCTCAAAGGCATCAAGATACAATTTTTTTTTTTTCTAATTGTCCAAGGTTGTCTAAATACCATCTTGAATGCAACTCATATCTAATACAAGCTATAGTAATAAAGTCAATTGTGCCATTAGCTTTCCTATTCACTAAACTAAATTTGAAAGCTTCAAAAATGTTAAACGCTCTAGAATTTCAACTATTACAACACGAATTTGTCGTTGATCTTTGCAGGATGATTAACCATTTTTCAAAGAGCAATTGAATTTGTCTCAAAAATCACTTCTTGATATCCTCTATTGATTGTCGTTCTAATAGCCTCCTTTATTACTTGAGCTTCCTATACTAATGTTGATCCACATTTGATAATTTTTGCCCTTCTTTCTACCATCTTGCCTTTATGATTTCTTCTCATCATATCAATCTCAACTTGATCACGTCATTCTTTTAAAATGCATTCGAGTTGAATTTGATCCAACCATATGCAGTTTAACACATTTATCACTTATGTTTTGGTTCTTATTGAGTTATCACTTTAATAGTGATTTCAGGCTTGATTATGTTTCCTTCATATAAAGCTTCATTCTTGGTCTTCCATATGAACCAACAAGAGTTAGCAATTTTCGTTATAACTTTGCCTTTGTCAATCTTCACAAAAGGCTCAAAAATTGTATTCCACCATTTGAGAAAATTCATATCTAGTCCACATACTGGTGTTTATCCCAAATGACCTCCAAACCAGATTGCTTTGGTGTGATTGCATTTGAAAAGCATAAGTTTAAACTGATTTCTCTTCCACTTCACAAATTCTACATGTAGGAGATTGTGTTAACCTTTTATTATACAAATTCTTTTATGTTGCAATTGAATTTGTAGTTGTTCTCTATAAGTTCTTAACTTTTGGTTTTACCTTGACATTCCATAAATTCTTCCAATCTCCCTCTCCTTGATTATGCAAAATTGTTGTGTCATTTTCTTGATTTTGATTCTCTTCTTCCTTATTAGCTTCCATAAAGTCATACGTTGGTTTCACTGTATGCCTTCCATTCCCATTATAATGCCATATCAATTGATCTTTAGTTTGGTTGGAGTTAATGGGGATCTTTTGGATTATTGCCACTTTTACATTGTCGAATAGAGCTTCTATAAGGGAGGACTTCCACTCTCTTTGATTCGTATCTATTAAATCCATGATCTTGAGTAATCATGAATTTTATTCTCTAGCTGATGTAACTTTAAAATGTGGAATTATAGGAATCCATGCATTTGACCATACTAGAAATTTCTCCTTGTTTCTCACGTTCCAAAAGACATCAAGCACAATAGCATTCATAGCTTCCATTGGACTTTTCCAATGTCATGATGGTTTAACACTTTGGCCAGCCACATAAAAATCCCTTTTCTAAAAATAAACAGCCTTAAGAGCCTCCACATCTGCTTGCTCAACATGGCCAAGTTAAATATTTCAATTTATGTAAAACCTATTCCTCCCTCAGCTTTCTTCTTGGTTAACACCTCCCATTTTCTCTAGTGTACTTTTCTTTCAGAAGTTCCACCTGCCTACCAAAATTTAGCGTATAGTGTCAATGGTTTTATATAATGATCCTAGAAATTACATTATTGCTATTGCATAAGTAGGAATGGTTATCATAACTGCCTTGATGAGAACCTCTCATCTTGCTTGAGATATAAGAAAGTGTTTCCAACCTTGGACTTTCTGCATTATTCTCTCCTTAATGAACTGGAGTTTTTTATTCTTTAATCTTCTCCACTTTACTAGTAGGCTCAGATAATTTTTTGAATTTGTCATGATTTATATTCTTAGAGTTTCAGCTATCTACACCTTGATCTCTATTGGTGTACTTTTATTGAAATATATGCTAGACTTGTCTTTATTGACAACTTGTCCATATGCTTTACAATAGTAGTCCAGTGTTTGAGCTAAGTTGTTCATTTCTACCATCTTTATTTTCCCTTGTAACATCATATAATTTGTAGACATGGAACAAGTTAGTGCTAGATAAGATGGTTGCCACATATACCTTTTAATGTACCTTGCTCAACTTTAAATATAATAATAATAAATAAGGCTTTTGAAGCTAAAATAAATAGAAAAAAAGGAATAAAAAGGCATCTTTGTCTTAAACCATTAGTAAGCCGAAAGTGTGTGTTATGGTTGCCATTAATAATGACAAAAAATGGGACAACTGTAATGCATTATATTACCAACTAAATCTATTTTCTATAAAAACCAAGTATTTTCAGCACCCTTTTAAAGAAAACCCCATCAAGCCTATCATAAGCTTTGTCCATATCTAACTTAATAGCCATATTCTAACTTTTGGATTTTCTAGTCCTTAAGTTATGGAAAACCTTATGAGCTATAACAATGTTGCCTTAGATAGCTCTATTTAGGATAACAACATATTACATTTATGAGAAAATATTATCCAACCAAGGCTTAAGCCTAATCATAAGAGTTTTTGCAATAACTTTGTAAAGGAAATCACAAAGGCTTATAAGTCTAAATTAGGAAAACTTTTAAAGGGCTTTGGTTCTTAAGAAGAGAGCAGTTAGGGTATGGTTTATTTCTGTTAATAAAAAACACTCTCAAAGAAACTCATTACTGCCTCTATCACGTCCAAACCAACCACATCGTAGTTCTTATGGTAAAAAAACCCACAGGAATCTATCAGGCCTAAAGATTTAAGATTGCTCAAACCACAAACAATAATTCTCACTTCTTCATCTATAATAAGAAAACTCAAACTATAGTAATTTCATAAGACACCATTGTATTAATATAATTACACAATTCAGATACATTCACAGATTACAAGAAGTAAAGATAGATTTAGAATATTTATTAGCTTTTAATAAAAAAACATCATCTCCTATAAAACAATTCCCTTCTTCATCTTTTAGCTTTAAAATTTGATTTCTTCATCTCCACTATATAGCTATTATGTGGAAAATTTTTGTGTTACCATCTCCTACATTGAGCCACTTCATCCTTGATCTCTATAGCCAAGTATCTCTTCCTTCTTATATAGTTCCTACAAGGTGAATGTTATGACCTCTCTTCAACTCTGTCTATCGCTAATATAGGGCCTTTATGAATTTGTTCTAGTATTTTCTTGATTTTGATGATCTCATTGGGCTCATTTGGGAATTGCTCTTTACTCTAATTCTTTAAAATCACATGGAATCTCTTTAATCCTTGAATTGTTGAGAAGATACACAATCCCTTTATTCTTTAATTTCATATGGCTTGAATTAGTTTTGAATAACCCTTATGTTTTAACCATTTGGCCTTAAACTTGAAACATCTTCTTATTTTTGAAAGCTAATGGTCTTATATCAAGGATGAGGGATCTGTGGTCAAAACATATCTTCTTGCCTATTTGGATCAAACTTCAAGGAAAAATCTTTAACCATTGCATAATCACCATTGCCCTATTTAGTTTTTGCCATATTCTAACCTATGCTTCTTGTCGATTACACCATATAAACCATTCCCTTTTACATTTTAGATTTGTCAAGCCATTTCATTCAAAAATTCATAAGGCCTTG
Source organism: Omphalea diandra (assembly GCA_949677035.1). Taxonomy (NCBI): domain Eukaryota; kingdom Viridiplantae; phylum Streptophyta; class Magnoliopsida; order Malpighiales; family Euphorbiaceae; genus Omphalea; species Omphalea diandra. The sequence goes on along the minus strand of CATIWR010576953.1, from coordinate 11,547 downwards.
AGATTGTTTATCATGCACATCCCTACCTTCTTTTTTTTCACAACTATCCATGATTGTGTTAAAATCCCCTATACATAGCTAGTGGTCTTTTATGCTTCTAATTCCTGCTAAATTATCCCATATATCTTGTTGCTTATTTTTATCCGGATTGTTGTATACAAAAGCAACTAACCCAATCTCTTTTCTCACCATAATCTTTGTATTTAACATGTAAAATTCTTATATTTTATTCTACATTAATCTCACATCCTATTTTCCACCATACGGTCAACTTTCCACTTTTCTTTATCGGGTCCACAAAATTAACAAAATCAAAGTTTAGACTCTGCCTTATCTTGTCCATATATTTTTAATTATTTTTAGTATTTATAAGGCACACCACCTCTTGGTAATATTTTTGACATAGCTCCCATAAAGCTTGAACTATCAATCAACTGCTTAACTCTTGACAATTACATACTACTGCTCTTCTTTGTCCCTTATGGTTGTAGGCCAGCCACCACCTCTATCTCAGTGTTTAGATTATAGGGATTTTTTCTTTTTCTTAAGTTGTATCATTCTACTCACTTTTTTTTTCCTTTTAAAAGCTTCTTCATCTCAAAACCTAGCTATATACTTCCATCTTCAATACTCTCTGTTAGTCGCATTACCTTTTTCTCCATTCCTTAAAACCCTATTAATAAACTCCTTAGTATCTTTTATTGTTTTTGAGTCATTCAATAATTCACTTACTAAAAGGATTGAATTATCTAATAGATTAACTATTAGGATGACCAGTTTTCATTTTTTTAAAAATCTAGGGTTGAAGTGCTTCATGTCCTCTCCTCTTTCTTAAAGATGAAATCACACTAGTAGAAGTGATGTTGAAGTTTGTGTTAGTTGTGACACAAGTATCATCCTTTATAATTTGGTTTTTAGATTGGAGGATAATAACTGAGTTTGAGTTGGGATATCAAACCTTTTCTAGGTTTTTATTATAACTCATTATTTAGGCTTCTATTCCTTAAGTATGGTAAGGTTTGGAATTTTGTTAATCTACTGATTTAGATAATGGGCTAAGCTTTTTTATCTGGCTTGGTTTGAAAGTATTAAATTGGTAGTTAATTAGCTTATTTTTGTCATGTTTGGTTCAACTACCTATGTAAATATGTTTCCTCTAAATGTTGTGCTTAGAAGATGTGTTTTTTAATCCATAAAAGAAAGGGTCCCTGCTTTGTTTATAGTACTGACTCCTTCCTTTGAACCTAGTGTAATGATTTTATTTTTTTCACTCCTTCTTGTTTTAGACTTAATGTTGATATCATACTCTTAAAGAACTTGCTTTTATTCTCATCCATTAATTGGTTTCAAACCAACTGCTTTCTTTGGCTCTGGTAGGGTCTGGCTGCCTTCATTCGTGCTCCAAATCTCATTTTCTTTTTTTTTTTTCATTAGTTAAATCACCTCTACCCTTTTTTATTTTAAGGCATTTTTGAATGAAGTGTTCCATTCTTTCACAGTTGAAACACATATTCGAAAGTCTTTTATATTTGATGTTGACCCATTTGGTTCTTCCTTCTTGCATTTTTAGTGTAAATCTAGTAATCAGAGGCTTGTTGACCTTGATTTAATTTTGATTCTCATGAAGGGAAGTTTACTTTCTTCTTCTTTTGAGTCTTCATCATTACACATAAGACCTTTAAACAAATTTCCTTTTTTAGTTTGTTGATAAACCATAGACTTAAATATAGAAATATAGAACAAACAAATTTATCTCATGAATTACTTTGTCTAGAGGCCACTTTTGATCCTTCATTCAAAACGCACTTTACATCTACTTTAGTACTAAAACTTAACCTATATGTTTGCGGTTAACTTTCCTCACCAATAAGGATTTCACCTGTTTCCATGATTTATTTAAGGTTTTTTAAGGTATTTATGGAGAAAAATTTTTTTAAAAGGATTTTATAAGCTATTTGGAATGAGAAAGGATTTGGTGAGGTTCACTTTAGGTCTATTATTACTAACTCTAAAATGGGTTCATTGAAGGATTCTTGTGTTGATCCATTAATTGTTTTGCTAGTTACTAAGGCCTTCGATGCCATGTGACTAAACCAAAAATTAAGAAAAAGAAGAGTAAGGGGAAAGACATAAGTGGAAGGCAAAAAAATTCGATAACATGGGTTGTAGAGTGCAAAGGTTTAGAAGGGGTCTTAAAATTGAAAGAAAAGTCTCACTAAACAGATGTTCTTTTAATGAATCAAATTTGGGTTCCATAAATTTTTGTTAGACATCTTGGCTTAACATAAATTCATTAGTTATAAGATCATCCTAATTTTACAGAAAACTTGATTTGAGGGTTGATTGGACCAAATTAAAAAAGTGAGGGACCTAATTAAACTTTAAGCCTAATTTCATTATAATACAATGAAAACTAGTCAAAAGTTTTTGTGTGCAAATCATATGCCATAAATAAATTCTATTTCCATAATCTCTCACATTTCTTTCTTTCCTTATTTATGCAATCATCAATTCCAATCATCATCAGAACCTCATTGGAGCACGTATATAAATCCAAAGGTCACTCACTTCCATGATTCCAAGTCCCATCTACATATAATCTAGATAGATTAAGATGTACACATTTTCTTTTTTTTTTTTCATTATCTATTAGTGGATCTTGATTTTCATACAAGTCTATATACCATAATTTTCGTGGATTATTTGGTACAAATTCATATGGAATCATTTGATTTGCTAATATAGCCTTATAGGGTTTTGCTTTTAAGTAGCTTATACCTCTTGTTATTTTATCAAGTTCATCTACACATTCTATCAATTGTGTAATACAATTTGGGCCAAACTTAATCAGTTCCATTTATAATTAAATTTTTAGACACCTATATGAATTCTTTCACATATCAAACATGATAAATCAAGATTTCGAAATGAAATCTGCAAGTTATTGAGTTCATTTGGTACTTGGATATGTGCAACTACAAAAGTCAAGACCTCCAACAAATCATCAACCCAACCTATTTAACAATGCATTCTATGGAGCTGGTTCAAACTTATTTGATGTAGACTTGGTGCATATGAGGAGAAAATCTTAGGATCAAAATCCAAATATGTTCAAAGCAATGTAAGTAGAATGCTAAACCTATGTTAAATGTATAATTTATGAATGCTATCAGTCTAGGTTAAGGTCTACAGCTTGAACACAAAATGCTTAAATTATACTTAGATAGCATCATCACATCCATGGATGTTCAAATTGGTATAAATGGAATAATGATGTGTTGAGGCTTGACAATGTTGTCCTTTCATCTCTGTTTGTCTTGATTAAATGAAATAAAGTCAAAAGAAAATTTGATTCATTTGTTTGGCTTTAACATTGTAATCTAGTTGTTACTATGGTTAATCAAATCAACATTAATGCAAATGAAAAATAGATATCATGCCCTTTCAAGAAATAATTTAATTCATTGTAAATGACTAATAAAAATGACAAATATGTATTAAATTTTGCTGCCTAAAACTTGTTAAAGTCATATATTAGAGTTCTGAACTTAAAACTTGTTGAAGTCATCTGTTACAGTTTTAAAATTCATTAGGAATCATATTTGATGCCTTTGTGCCTATGATTTTAAATCTATGAAGCATGAAAACTTTTATTGAGTCATATTTCTCCAGTTCATAAATGTTTATGTGTTTCTTTATTTTCACACTTTCTTTTATAAAATTTTAGAAAATGTCATTTCCCTACATCCATTTCTATGTTTTTTTTTTTTTTTTTGCATTTTCATTTTTGTGCTATATATCTTTGAATATTGAAATATCACTTCATTTATTATGAATGAAGATTAATTGGATTTAGCTAACTTTTTCCTTCAAAATGAACAAATAGTAGGTACTTCTCTGATCCCTGGTATTATTTCAAATGAATAACCAGTATGTGAGAAATACGTTAAAGGTGGATTTGTTTCCATTTCTACACAAGGTAAGCTTTACTGCCACATTTTCTTTCCAGTGGTCATGGCATTTCTATGTTAAACTGATCTTTTATTCTTATCGTCCTTTTCTTCAAGTGTGTTGGCATAGATAACGAAGCCATATGAGGTAGACTTTCCCATAAACCTTCAGTTTGTTATATAAATGTGTCAGACTTCTACATCCCCTTTATGACATTAGTACATATGTTGTACTTATTGGCCTAACACTGGGTCTTAATGGAAAGTAAGTGTATTATATTATCTGATAAGCTCACTCTATATCGTAAGCATATCATTTCTTCTTTTAGATATATGTATGCACAAACAACTATTCTGTATACTTTTATGTTCTTTCTTTTCAAATTTTTGTGTTGTAATTTACTTATTTGCAATTTTAACCAACCATGGGACCATGATAATGTTTGGATAGTCTTTTATGATAATCTTTCTTATTGTGTTAGCTATTTATCATTGTTCTTGTTTTGATAGAGTAATATGAGCCCTTCTTAAGCAAAAAGGGAAATTTAGGTAATAATAAATGTGTGGACACAAATTTTCTAGCAATGAGAGCTATAGTAGCATATGCAGTAGTAGCTTAGGGTGGCAATTATGGAGAATTTAACTAACATTAACACAATTCACCTTTTTCTTGTCACTTTTTTTGCCTAATAAATATATGTATGTATATGTGTGTGTGTGCGTTTGTGATTTATGTAACTATATTCTTTATTAAGGCAATAAAATCTTCCCAAAGTGGAATCTAGAGGGTGCTTGAACTTGCTTTTCGTTAGCATCAATGGGCCTTCCTTATGGCATAAAAAAAGCAAAAAAATCTATGAATCATATACAATGGGTAGCCTTGTTTGGTATTTTCATTTATTAATTTTATTGGATGATTTTAGGGATATTATATAGTTAAAAAATTTGTTGTCTTCCTACTGTTTAATGTTTCATTCAATCTTTTTTCTTTTAGTTCTTTTTCCTTCGCATTTTGTTTGACATTTGATTTTGTTTATCTATATTCCATGTTTCATTTTTTATTTGATGTAGATTTAGCCTAGAAGCCCTTAATTGGTTGTTTGTGAAAGGATTACTTGACTATTTTCTATAAGTGGAATTACTTAAAGTAGCACTATTTTCACTAGGTAGTGGAAAGGCACCCTTCTTAAACATTGTGGCATATGTTGGATATACTTTCATAGAGATGTGTTTTGTTGTCCTCAAAAAATTTTTATTCAAACACCCATACTATTTCTTAATGCCCTTAACCAGCTTATGCATGAGAATTTTCCTAGTAAAGACAATGAAAAGGGTACTTCTTATGGAGTGAGGAGTTACGACTCAAACATGCGTCATTACCTCTTGTTATTCATTGCTTTGGCATAGTTCCCACTTTTCACATGGCTTGGAAACATAACCATTAACTGGCTTTTCTAAACTAAAACACTTTTTGTCGTAGTGATAAATAATTATGTTTATGGAGCTACAAAAATTTTATAGAAATTATTCTACTTTAGATAACTCCTTGCAATTATATTATTTTGCATTTAGGATCATATTGGTTCATTGCTTGTTCATCCATTTGAGATTGAGTGATTTTGAAGTGTTAAGAAATTATTTCCATTCTTTTGGCTCATATAGATTCTTTGTTGAACAGTATAGGACCATTTCATGGTTTCATTTTCGGTAGTGTCCTCGACTTTGACTAGCTTTTACTTTTTTAATTTCTTTTATCCCTTTAACTTATTTATTCTATTAATCTATTGGAGGGTGATTATCCTCCTACAAAGATTGAGTTTTATCGTTAAGAAGGCTTTGTTTGGTAAACTTGTTTTTCTTTTGCCATTGAAGAAGAGGAAGAAAAAAAAAGGTTTATTGTATGTTAATGACCTTTGAATTTTATTCAACAACACTAGTTTTCCAAATTTCCTGGAGTACTTATCATGAGGCAATTAAAATTATGGTGAGTTGCCACCCACTTAAGCTGGCCTTGCCCTTAGTTTGGGGATGGCAACTTTGCCCAATCTAATGGGTATCTGACCTGTTTTAATACTTGTCTAATTTATTAAGAGGAAAGTACACCCTCCACCTTATTTTTTTTCAAAAAAACCTTGTCATTCATCCTCTTCTTAAATTTCCTCTTTGTTTCTCATATATTCTCTCTTTCTTATCTTTTTTCTATCTTATTTTTGAATTTTGTCTCTCCTTTCACAATGAACACTGTCTCTCTTTTCTCTTTTTTCTAATCATTTTCTATTTTATTTCCTTTTGTATTTAAGAATTCTCCTTTGGTCAATTCTAATTCTTAAATTTTAAGAAATTTAGTAAATTCTAGGTTAGAGAAGTGATTGAGTTTATCTTTTAGTATTGAAAGGGCTAGAAAATCTATTTCTAGTAAATCTTCTTCTAAGAAAAGTGTTGAAAATCTTGAAAAAGGTGATGATGTGAAGGAATTGTGTTCTAAATCAAAAAGAAAATTTGATAGAGTGAAAAAGGGATTTCTAATTTAAAAAGAAAGAGTGTTAAGGACAATGATATTATAGAAGAGACTAGAATAGTGTCTAAATCAAAACGAATGATGGTTTCCTTTAGTGAAGATCTTATTGAGAAGGATTCATTTGTTGAAGATCTTGTTGCGATTCCTCATATAGTTTTTGAACCTTTTTTTATTTTATTTGGTGTTGAATTTAGTTTAATTTGTATATGCATTATTTTAGTTGTTTTTTGTTTAAATTTGTTGATTAGTATGTATAATTGTTTTCTATTATCCATTTATTTTGCATTTTCTTTTTGTGCTTTTATTTGAATTTCATTTGATTTTTGTTTAAAATACTTGTTGTATATTAGATTTTTTTATTTCTGCTATATTCATTTTAGTTTGTTGTATTACATTAGGTGTTTTATTTGTTGTTTATTTATTATTAATTTGTGGTTTGTTTGTTTTTATTCTTTTTTAGTTTTTAGTTTTGATATCTTGGTTTATTTGTTTTTTTATTTTGTGCTTACTTGTATTTTGATTTTTTTTTAAAAAAAATTATTTATTTAAGGTGTGAAATGCAAGGTTAAAGCTGATGATTACTTTGCATCTAGAATTGCGAATCATTTTGATTATGTTGTTATTAAAAGTTTAAAGGAAACTCTTACACAAATTCAACTTAATATGTTTAGGTAGACCTGTTTTGGAAAGTTTCTAGATTCAAAAAATTTTAAATTGTAAGTGCAACTTATTCGCTCTTTGCTTTTGAAGGAAGTTAAGCAACCAAATCTTAATGAATTGTGGGTTTTTGTTGGTGGTGAAATTCTAAATTTTAGTTTAGAGGAATTTGCTTTTATAACTGGGTTAAATTACCAAAAAGAGTGCAACAAGTTGAATTTCTCTAAGGTTTCTAGTGAAATTTTTTAGTAGTACTTTGGTTTCATGAATAAGGTTAATAAACAAGCAATTGAAGATTGTTTTCTATCGAAAAGGTGGTGTGATTATAATGACGTGGTTAAGGTTGCAATGTTGTATTTTGTTGAGCTTTTTTTGTTTAGTTATGTATCTACTACGATTGTTAAGAAATGTGATATTAGTATTTTTGATAATGATAAGTGGAATGACTACCATTGGGGAAAGGAAGTTTGAGGTCACTATTGATAATTTTAAGAAACAAGATGTTGGTAAGGTGAAAAGATTTGTAGAATCAAAAGCTAAAGGGTTGAAGAGTAATTTATATTATAGATTAGTTGGTTTTCATTAGCTTTCCAATTTTGATTTTATGAGTGTTGTCCCATTGTGATTGGTAAGTTTTATCATTTTTCTATTGGAAGTATACGTCGCATGCTCAATTGGTCTTTGAGTTAGTCTCCAACTAGTAATCAACTTCAAAGGAAAGTCTTCAATATGTTTTCTGAGAAAGTAATTTCTCTTCTTTTTCTTTAATTTCATTTTAATATAAATTTCTTTGTATGTTTGTTATTCTTTATTGGTTTTTCATTTTATTGATATGTTAGCTTTTTTTTTTTTTTTTTTTTTGTAGTTGAATTTGAAAAATCTTTTTCCTATTGATCAGGAGAAAATTCAGCTGAAGCGTGATGGACTTTTTGTAAAGCCATTTGATCCAACTACTATTTTGAAGGAGAAGAGGTTTGTTTTCTTTTTCTGATGATGATTTCGTGGAATTACCCAGTTCTAAAAGTGCACCATCATCTTCTTCAAATGATTTGGATACAGTTGTGACAAAACAAGAAAAGATATGTTTAGATTTTAATTATTTTCAAAGGTTTATGACAAGTTATTTGCAAAAATAGTTTGGCTCCATTTGTTATGATCTTTCTATTATAAAGTCAAAACTTGAGGTATATTCTTTTTTTTTAATAGTTTTTAGTTCTAATATATATATATATATATATATATATTCTTTTTTTTTTTTTTTACTTTTTAATGTGTAGATAAGTGAAGAATCTGTAACTAATGAACCTAGAACCTAAATTGGAGAGTGAAGTAGGTGATTTACAAAATGTTAGTGATGATGATGATCAAGTTTATTTATTTTTTACTGTATATGTATCTTATGTTGATTTTTTTCTATTTTATTTTAATATTGCTTTTATATTTGATTTCTTTAATTAATGATTTCTATTATTTATTTAGGATGATGAGAAAGATGAAGATGATGATGATTATAATGAAGGTGGGGATGATGATAAAAAAGGTTTATTTAATAATTTTTTTTAATGTACTTTATGTTGATTTTTTATTTACATTGTGTTGATCAATTTCTGATATTGTTATATGTTATTTATTTTTGTAGATGGTTTATATTATCTTTATATTATTTTGATTTTTGGCTGATTGACTAAGCTCATATATATATATATATATATATATATATATATATATATATATAATTTTTTTTTTTTGTAGGATGATGGGAATAATGGAAATGGTGGAGTTGCTGGTAGGAATGTGAGTGATGGAAAAAATGATGTTGATAAAATGTGTTAGACTAGGTTATTCAAACCTAAGTCAAGACCCTCTTTTGATCTTGACAATATAAATTGAAAGTTCTAATGTCAATTTTAAGTGTTGTTTTTACAGTTTATAAGAGTTATCTTTATTGAAATCCAAAATCTCCAACCTTGTAAAGTTCATCCAAATTCATGGTGTGTATGTTTTAAATTTAGATCATTAATCAGTCACAAGGATGGATGAAGCTAGGGCAGAGGAATTCACAGGCAAATTCGTAGTCGCGACTTAGCCAAAAGAAGTGAGCTTAAGTCATAGAGGAATTTGCGATGAGTATCGCGTTTGGATTCACGACCGCGAATTTCATAGTCACAAATGAAGGAACCAAAAACCATAGGCACAATGCACTAAGTGTCCAAGGCAACTATTAGAAATAAAAAATCGCGAGCTCAAAGGCTTGGTCGGGATTGCGACTTAAGAAGTTGAAGTTTACTCACTAAACAGAGGAATTCACGGTTTCAGTCATGCCCATGACAAAGCAAACTCGCGACCGTGAAGTTTAAGATTCGTTAGAAAGACCAACAATTACTTTTCTTGGACAACCAATGGATAGCTGACATATGGACTAGCTGTTAGACACAAGATAAGGTTCTTGCCGCAATTTCCAACTCCTCAGTGCAAATTGGAAAGTCACGACTGTGAAATGGTAATAGCGACTGTGACTTTTGCTTGACAATCATTTAATATAAAATCTACCTAGCACAACTTAGAGATTTGAGGACAGTTTTAAAGTAATGTCTCTTTGGTGGATATAGGTTATAAATACTCCACCAAACTAATGTTAATGTAAGAGAAGAACATTGATAATGTCAAAAATCTTGCAAAGTTAATTCTCTACTTTAATTCCTTATTTCTTTTTACATACTTTGGTGTGAGCTTTAAACACCTTGTGTAGGGTTTGAGAGTGAGACCTTGAATAGAAAACTCTTGGTTAGGGTTTAAGAGTGAGCCCTTGAATAGAAAACTCTTAGTTAGGTTTGAGAGTTAGCCTAGTTGTAAAACTCTTATATAGGTTGAGTGTGAGCCTTGGGAAAACACTTGTAAGGTTTGGTGTAAGCCTAAACACTAGGTTGAATATGAGCCTTGGGAAAACATTTGTAAGGTTTGGTGTGAGCCTAAACACTAAGTTGAGTGCGAGCTTGTAAAACATTAATGATTGAGTGAAACACCCAATTGGTGAATTGAGGAGTAGATATAGGGTTGGTTAATACCTGAACCATTATAAAACTCTTATGTTTATTCTTCTCCTATCCTTTTTCTAATCTTTCATTTTTGCAAGCTTCCTCCAAATCAAAAGTTCAAACTTGCCACCAATTCAACCCCCCCTTCTTGGTGCACTAGGGCCAAAAATTGGTATCAGAGCCAAATCTCAATTCAAGCCTTAATTGTGTGAGAAATGATCAATGACATAAGAAAGAGTTCACTCTCATCTTAATCCTTTCTTTGACAGTAATGATTATGCTCTTTGAAAGCATAAGATAAAGATCTATCTTGATAGTGATCTCATCAACTTATGAGATTATATACTTGAAGAGTGGAAGCCTCCAACAAAGATGGTTAAAGGAGTAGAGGTGGCAATTGCAGGAGAAGAATGGAGTGAAGCACAAAGGGAGACAAATGGGAAGAACAAGAGGGCAATGACTATTCTTCTAAGCTCCATGTCAAGAGAAGAAAATGGAAGAGTCCAACATTGCCAAACTACACATGCCATATGGAAATCACTAGAAAACTATCATGAGGGTACAACTCTTGTGAAATCAAGTAGGTTAGAGATGTATGTAACAGAGTGGGAGTTCTTCATGATGAAAAACCATGAGAGCATCACCGAAATGACAAATAAACTCTTCTTTATTATCACAAACATGAAAAAGTTTGGAATGATTCTTATTAACTACGAGGTAAATACTAAAATCCTTAAATCTCTTTCATTAGATAAATTTGGTGCAAGGGTATGCAACATTCAATAATCCAATCTAGAGATTGAGAAAGTGCCAACCAATGCCCTCATTGGTAAGCTTCTCACTCATGAGATGGCTCTCAAGAAAGATGAAGAGATGAATAAGCTAAGAGGATAAAGACACCAAGAGGAGAAGAAAGCTTTAGCTTTCAAAGCTTAAGAAGATTATTCAAGCTCAAGTGACTCAAATAAAAGTGATAAAGAAGAAAAAGAGCTTGCCAAATATCAAGAATGACTAAAGAATTGATGAAAACGAGAAGAGAACTAAGAATCCAAAGAAAGTCATCTTTTTATCATCACAAAGAAAAGAAGAAGAGTCTCAAGGCTACTTGGGATGATGATTCAAGTGAGGAAGAAGAAGATGATGAGGTAGAAAACTTTTGTTTTATGGCTCAAGAGGACTCCTCCAAAGAGGTAAGTACTCCTCCACACTCTTATAATGATTATGATGCATTTGATGATGAACTTCTTAAAGCTCTTACTTTGAGATGTGACAAATATAAGTCACAAATGAAAATTTATAAGAAAAAGTTCAAAGTTAGGAGATGAATTTGAATTCTTAAATAATCTTGTAAGTGAATTGAGGACTTCAACTGAAGAATTCAAAGAAT
>CATIWR010576895.1:0-11581 GCA_949677035.1 Omphalea diandra | reverse complement strand
CATCCAACAAACCCAGTCCGTTTTTTTTTTTTTTTTTTTTTTTTTTTTTTTTTTACTTTTTTGAATTTTGTTCATTATTATTTTTCTTTTCAATGTAGACTTTAGGCACTACCTCAAAATTATTTTTTACATGAGAACAATCTATTAGCTTAAAAAAATATTCAACACTAGGAATAAGATACTTACCCTTCAATTTTCAAAAAAAAAAATCCTATTGTCTGTCAATTAATTGTATTGTCTTGGTTTGTAGTCTTTTAGAAATTTGTATAAAAATTGATTAATTTATGCCCATCATAACCAGGGTCAATTATTCCATTGTTTCAAATTTCCTTTGTGTCCTTTGATCACCTATACAAGAAAAAGCATAGGATGTTATTTTATTATTCAAAAAATTAAAGATTTTACATATCTTAGATTGGTGGCTTGATTCTTTTTACTAGTTGACTCATATGATCTCAACTTTCTGTGTCTGTGTATGACTTTTTCATTGTTTAGTTTTTCTCCTTTGTTGGCCCTTTTTTTCTTTTTGTCATGTGGGGACTGAATGTTTTCTTATTTTATATTCATTCCTTTCCCTTTTTTCTTTGTAGGGCAATGTTGCCTTTAGCAAGAGGGGCAAAATAGTTGGGCCAACTAGGAATTATCTTAGGCAGTTGCATCCTCAAGTCATCGCTCACTTGAAGGAGGTCGACCTTATGATGTTTCTTCAAATATTATTGGAGAAGGCCTCATGGGTTGACTCCACTATGACTCAAGCATTGGTAATGAGATGAATGGACATCACCCATACTTTTTATTGACTAGTGATTAACGAGGTGACTATCACAATTAGGGATTTTACTTACTTGATAGGGATCAAGTTCCTAAGGATATCCCTTCCTATGGACTCTAACATACATGAGCTAGTGCTACAAGGGATTACATCCATCAACTCAAAGGATGTACTCCCATGACAAAAGGAAGTCTCACCTTAGAGCAATCTAGCTTAAGGGTCATACTCTTACTACTTTTAAGGATATTCTGCAAGAGGTGGTGGACCAAGAGGAGCATTGCTTTCTACTTTATAACCTATCAAGGATGTTGTTCGTGAACCTATCAGATGTAGAAAGATCTACCTATAACCGATGGTGAAAGACTTAAGGTTTGTCTTTTATTTCAATTAGGATTTGGTTCATTGGCTTATCTATACCAGTTCCTGGATCGGTGCAATAAAGGCCAATTCTACATGGGAAGCACCTGGTGCGTGTTCATTAGGAATATTTTATGAATCTCTTTACTTCATCTATTTATTCCTTTTTTATTATTTTTGAACTAACTTTATGCTTTACTGATAAGCTTGGGTTGTAGAGCTAGACTTATTACAGGGTAGTAACCCCTTACATGACATGGAGTGTTGTTATCCTTGATTTACGAGGTAGAGCAACACTGCCTAATGAGAGTCTTCAGTGGAGGTTAGGCATGGCCGCCTGAACACTATTACCTTAGACCAACTACTTTTGTCCTGCAAAAAGAAATGGTTATTAGTTTCCTATATTATTTATTGATCTTAGTTCATATACATTGAATGATAAGTTATGGTTATTTTTTTTTATAGTTTTATATGGACTAGAGCGTCAATGACGCTTGGCAGCCAAAGGTGGTGGAGGTAGAGACTCATTTATATGGGTAACACTTATTGGTTAGCCATTCTTTGTAAGAGTTACACTTTGAGGAATGGGTCCTTTGATGGTGCAAGGGGCAAAATGTGTGGGTTGTTCATTTGTGTTCAAATACATGTTTTGGTTAGCAAACATGAAAGAGAAAGAAGAGATTTAGGTGGCTTTGTGGTTTATGCTAGGAAGTGGCTTGTTACAGATAGGATCACCTATCAAACATGGATGATTGGGGTCTTATGAGGACGATTCTGATGGAGAGGATGATGATTTGAGCGTTCCTATAGCTCAAGGCGTATGAGGGGATAATTATACATCACAAGGCTCAATGGATGACTGCGCATATAGAGTATAGGCCTACAGAGCTTGCTCCTACTATATAGAGTTGTGAAAAGGCCTACACTTATGCTCTTTGATGATTTAAGCTTGTGGTGGTAGGTGAGCTTGACCCCATCCCCAATAGGATGGTTGAGCCCCTGTATGACATCACTGACCAGTCAATGATGGTGTTGGAGATCACTTGATCTTCATGCACCTTTGAATCGACTGACATTACTCACTTGATATCTTTTGCTTTATGTTTCTATTCATTCTACCTTTGGATTTTCTTGTGTGTCACTTTACATAATGTATCTTTTATAGTTTCTTACATTTAGGTTGAAGCATTGGTGGACCTAATCTTCATTCTTAAAAGAGGGGTAACATAACAAACTTGAGAAATATAGCTTAGTAACTAATAAAATGCAAATTATGTATGTATGCTTATGAGTATACTTGTGTGCTTAGTGTCCCATCCATTTTAACCCTCAGGTGTTTTGTAAGAGATGATTCAACGTTTGACTCAGGAGTTACGGGTTACCAAGTAGTGACTAATGATAGTTAAGGCCTAGATAGAGTAGATGGCACAATCAACATCTAAAGATTATGACGAGTATGTTGCCTCGAAAGAAGGGGATGAGGAGGAGGGGACCACTTCTAAGAGTGAGGAGGATTGAGTCGCCCAATACTTCTAGTTCTTTAGGATTTTCATTTTCTTTTCTTCTCGGAACATTGTTGAACTTTGATGATATTTTGGTAAAGTAGGACAATTATTTGGGCCATTTTAAAATCCCTATTCTTTTTGGATACTTTTATAAATGCTAAGACTTTTACGATGCAACTGAGGTGATTCCACTTCCACTCCTACTAAACTTTGAAACTTTTTAGTACAAAGGCACTATTTTGATTCCATCTCTTTTAGTTACACTTTGATTGTCTAATTGTATCATTTTTCCTTTTTTTGCATACATACATATGCTATTTAAAATAGGAGTGAAATAACTGATAAGTCTAAAATATAAAAGAAGTTTTGTTTGAATTTTGCAAAAAAAGTGGTCTGAACATACTACCAAGTTGTCTGTGTAGACCATTAGTTATCTATACAGATGACTCGTGTAGTCTGTACAGCTTTGTAGTACTGTTCACAACTGTCAAGCATTAAGCACCTCTCTCCCTTCTATCTGCAAGTTCAACCTCTAAATCTGCCCCTTTCAGCTTTTTTACCATGGCTAAGACATTTTTGAGGTCTTTTTCACCCCAAAGTTGGTTCGATCTGCCTTAGGTAGGCCTCGAGACACTCCGTTATCTCTCATCTATCTAACTTGACTTAGACTTTCTTCATATGACTTATAATTTATATGACCCTATTATCTATTCTTTTCATTTTAAAGACATTAAGATTTGCCCCATACTAGAAGAATTTGACTCCATTCTCAACTATTGCTTCACGACTGTAGATAGGATTGCTTTGCCATGCCTGGGCTACCCACACATCTTGAAGATGATTTGATCTTTGATATGACAAGTTAACTAGGTATACTCTTGGTAAGAAGAAAATTCTCATGTCCCCATTTCTCACTCTTCATCCTTCTAAAGGTCATGCCTGTATGATATATGCCTATATTATAGTGGCCATACTTAGGGCAGAGTTTTTGTTGCAACGAGATGATTGAGAAATATATTTGCAGATTTTACCCCTCCTTGAGGAGATTGAGTTTGGGAAAATTCTCATCCCTAAAATTCTAGGCAAGATATCCTTTAGAGTCAACAATTCCTTCTATAGGAGTTCATTACTACTTCAAGTATGTACCTTATATATAATCTTTTATATATTTCTATCATTTTTGCATTTTGCCCAAACTTTTGCCTAGATTGCCCTTTGTTTGTTTTCAATCCAACAAGCTACGTACTTTTACTTAGGTCACCTTTTTAGGGTTTCAACTTAATAAGCCTTTATTTATTTTTCATTCATCGTCATTTTATTTCATTTTTTTATATATAGTTGTAGGAGATATTAGGCTTGTTGGTTGTTCTTTCTATGAATGTGATGCTCTACTACCCACAACATCATTTGAATCATCGTTTGTTAAGACCTGCTACTACCAAGGCTAAGTGGATTAAGTAGATGTCCCACATTGGTGCTTTTGACATTCGCTAGACTTATCCCATAGTGGAGGCCATCGAGAGTTACTATAAGGACCTATGGAGACTGTGTGATCATCCCAACTCTTTCATCTAGCAGTTTTTATGATTAAATTAGGATACATTTCTAGTTTAGTGCTCTCCAAAATGAGGTTCATTTCCTCTATTCCTTCACAAAAAGACCCTTAAGCTAGTGCTTTTTTGATAGGGTGGGTGTGTAAGCATCAGATTTTAGGCTTGAAGATGCAAACCCTATGATGAAAATCACTAAAGTTATTCCCCCATAATGTAAAGAGGATTGTTGAAAGAGAGAAACAAGGCCTTAAGAAATGTTAGAAAAGCCTTGAGACCTAGCCTAAAACTAAGCTCAAGGCTTTCAACCCTACTTAGTGGGATGTACGGTCCACAAAACTAGGATGTACAACCTATCAAATCAGGATGTATAGCTAACCTAAACCCTAAAACCTTCTAAAATGGTCTCTCCTTTAAATCCTTGGGTTGCACAACTTTAAAAGTGAGATGTACAGCCCAACCTTGGTTGTATAGCCATTGTTCAAACCCTAATTCTAAGAGATTCATCTCCTTAGTTGTGATTGGATATGAACATTCTACAACTAGAGCCATTTTTTGCTCTGGTGCACCCATCCATCATTTATAAATACCTCCCAATTTGAAGAGGTGGAAGAGTCTTGGATAACCCTAAATTTACTCTGCTAAATTTTCTCCTCAAACACTACATAGCATAAAAACATTCAAATGCTAACTCTTTTCAATTGTTCCTAAGGAAGAGCAAGGCCTAATCTCTATGACCTTTATGTATTCTTAAGCATTTTAGAGGATATTAAACACATAGTGAGCCTATAACGCAAAAGAACATTTAAGAAGGCATCTAAAAACCCTTTGACCCTTCTTCTTTGTCCCTTTCCTTCTCTTTTTTATTTCAAAAAACCCAAAAAGTGAAGGCTATACAACCCTGAATAGGTTGTATAGCCCTCTTTCTAGGCTATACAACCCTCACAGTATGTAAAATATTCTCCTTCTCCACCCAGATTTATTCCATTTTTAAAGCTACCTTTATTATATTTTATGGTTCCATTTGGCAGAATAGGATGAAGTCTAATGACCTAGGACCCCTATTCATTTCAAAAATGGAATTTTGGATAAGTTTTAAATGTCTTTATAAAGCATTTTGCATTCTTCCATATTTTGATTGATTGGCATATTGAGCATTTTGTTTGGACAAAATTTGGCAGTGACCAAGTAATGATCTTAGGGTTCTAAGACCTTAGGAGTCTCATTATACTTATGTTTATCTTTAAAGATATGATTGCTTAATTTTGGCCTTGTGATTTCTTCTTATTGAGATGGCATATTATCCTTTGTTATAGTTAGTAATGTCCATAGATGCCTAACTCTTTTTAAGTAATAAGAGAGAGGGTACATTAACATAAAGAACCCTTTTGTAATGATTTAGCCTTAGGCCATTGAAAATCCTCCATATACTTGGTGTCACATGTTTATGATTCTTTATATTTCATGATGCATGTATTTAATGTTAATGTTATATTGATCCCTATATGATGTTGGGATGTGCTTACTATGGACTTAAAAGTGTGTTTAAGTGCCTTGACTTTAGAGACACGGTATAAGGTGTTTGATGATTTCATTTTTTTTGTTTGAATATTTTAATTTATTTGCTTTCTTTACTTACTAACTCATGTATTTTGTGGTGCACATGTTTGTTTGAGTTAAACCATTTTTTATGGTCTTAATGGTCTCCTTTGATGACAAAAATGAGATTATGGATCACTACTTGATGTGGTGTATAGATGAGATGCATGATAACCTCATGTCATGTCACATGACCCTCACTCTTTTTTTTTTTTAAATGATTATGCATATGTAATGAGATGCACATATAACCCTATACCATGATGCATGATCCCTATCCCCGAAGGTCGGATCCCAATATCCAGGCGATTTGGGGGTTCCTGACCTTTTTCCCAAGCATACCTAATTTTTGAACCTGATCTCTGATAGGATTAAGATGAAATGAGCCTTCTAATTGACTTAGCCTAGGTTTAGATTTTGCCTTGCCTAAATTCTTATCCTGGCCAAAGTCAAGTGGTAACTCCACAATTCCTAAGGATGATACCAAAGTGTTGCCTAGCCATGGTCCCCTAATGACCATAAACTTAAACTTAAGGCTTTGAACTTCCACAAGGCCTAAAGGGTCCCTCATTGATCCAACACGTGCCATACTTTTGTGTTATTACTAATGTAAAAACCCCCTCATCCTTTCGATCCCCTATTGGTTGATAAAAGGATAGAGTCACAAGTAAGATTCCACTCATTCGAGCGCGACCTCAAAAATAGCATTTGGCGCTCACAGTTGCAACTCCACTATGACTTAAAATTGACTTTGTCTTTAATCTCTGGTTTACTTCAACATCTTAAACTTGCTATGAATCAAGTCCATTTACATTTATATAACTTTTACACTTCATCACATGCACTAGGCCTACCCTTAAACAATTGGATGGCCTTAATACTTAAGAGTTGGGCTCTATTCTGGCTTAGGAGATGGTGAGAAGGGTTTATCACTCACAAGCCTATTTCCTTTAGGTATATTGAATAGAGATCATGATAACTCTTCCCCAAGCTTGTGGGAGCCATCAACTTTAACAAACTCTTATAACCAATAGGCGCATGTAGGAGCTACTAGCAACTTGGAATAGGACACCCCTTTGTTTACATTTCTCCTCTAAAGAAAGGATTGAGGTTTTTCAAAAAACATGATTAGACATCCCTCAATGTAAATATAATGTTATCCTACTCCCCTTTTGTAAATATCCCCTTATGTAAATATTAGTCTATCTCTTACCCCATTTTGTAAGGAATTTTTATATACGTTCCTCTCCTTTGTTCAAGGGATTGTTCGCTTTCTTTTACATATTTTTTCATTTATCAAGTAGTGTAAAGAGATCTCTCCTATGTATATATGTCACTTTGAGATCTTGACCCTTCCTTGGTTAGAGGTGACCGTGCACATTCTCTAACCCTCATTAGTGGAAGAATGAGACCTACCTAGGAAATAGCCTATAATCCTCATGTGTGGGAGGAATAAGGTTGGAAGGATCTTTTAGTAAAATGATGTGTGCATACCGTGTATACCATGCATACGTGCATCATTTACTTGTACATGCATTATATTAATAACCCTTGTCTTACAACCATTATAGCTCCATCTAAACCCTTGTAGAAAAGAAGAGGCATCCAACTTGCTAGGAAAAGTAAGGCACTAAATTAAGAATTGATCCAATCATGGAACCAATCATATCATTGGAGGTCTTAGATAAGATGATAGTCGAGTTCAACCGTAAGATGAAAGAGAGGATTGTCAAAAAGGAGAACAAGTACGTCAATGAGATTTTAAAGAAATGGGACACCTTTACTAGTAAGAATGATAAAGGGAAAGCATCGATGGAGATGCCCTAGATTATGGTGATTGATAATGATATGTTTAGGATAAAGAAGTATCATTAAAGAAAACTCACCATAGAAAGAGGAAGCATTACTATTATTTTGTATAGACCTATAGAGAGTGAGAAGGACAACACTTGATTTGATGACTTTGCCAAACAATTGGAGAAAATATAAAAGGTATTGGGTGCTAAAGGTTCCGAGAAGAGAACAAAGATTAAGGAATTACTATATTGCAAACTTGAGAAGCTTTTAGCTAATTGTCGCATGCTCGAGCTTTCAAAATGCTAAGAACTACATTTATTCTTATGTGCTAGTTATGAAGGATTTTCGAATGCTAACGAACATTGTGCTAGAGATTTTTGAGTTGTCATTAAAGGGGTCTACTAAGACTTAGTGTTTCAGTAAGCCAAAGATTGGTAGGGAGGATTGGAAAGAGTTAACATAAGATTTTGAGAAGCACTATGCATGAAATTCAAATTTAAAGGTCGCTTTGTGAGATTTAGAGTCTTTGAAATAAAAGACTGATGAAAGCTTCAATGATTATATTAGGAGGTGAAAGAAGACAACATTTGAGGCCATTATCAGACCCATTGAGAGAGAGAATAGGTTCATATAATTGCCAAAAGAGAGCTACTCAATAGTGGTATTAGAATCAAGGTATGTTGGTAAAGAATTTTGAAGACCTCAGAAAGGTTGAGTTGCAAGCTAAGGAATTAGAGTCTGAGTCAAAAAGGTAATATGGGGGAAAAAGAAGTGCCTTATCATAGCCTCATACTAAAAAGGGCAAGATGGTCGATGTCGACACAGTAAGGATACTAAGACAGTTTACTGATTTGGGGATGCCTTTATCTAAGGCGTTTAAGAGATTATAGAAGAAGAGGATATTGAAGCCTCTAACACCGAGATTGTCTCCCAATCCACTACCTAAGGGATATGATGCCAATGCATATTGTGTTTTTCATGAAGGAGTAGGGCATAGTACTAATGAATTTTACAAGTTGAGACATGAGATTCAGGACCTCATTGATAATAAGACGATTATGTCACCAAACGTAAAGAGACCAAGCATAAGGGGAAACTATCTCCTAAACTATCATAATGCCCCACCTTTTAATCAAGAGACATTTATGATAGATTCTAGGTATCTGGAAGGGTTATTATGGCTACTTTTGAAGAAGTACTAAGGGGTCTTGTTGTTTTGGTGCATACTATCAACCCATATGAGAGATATGAGAAAACAAAAGAGACAAAAAGTAAGAGAATGATCAGGCTATGAGAAGAGAGTGATGAAGAGAAAGAGAAGGAGTAGGTGAACCATGTAACTTAAAGTGGGAAATATTACCTGACAGAGAGGCCCTTAAGGAACCTAGAGTTGAAAGGAAAATGGACGAACTTGTTGTGAAAGAAAAGGAGGTTGACAACCAAATCATAAAATAATTGAAGAAGATGCCCACTCTGATGAGTGTGTGGGAATTGCTCATTACTTTTTAGGAGTAAAAGAAGGTTATGGTTGAAGCTTTATCTAGCTTGATCATTTCTAGTGAAGCCATTCCGAAAGATGTTATTGCTATGGTCTCCCATAAGGTAAAGATCACCTTTTCGGATTAAGATTTGTTATTAGTAGGACAGAATTACAATTTAGTTCTCTTCATTAAGGCCAAGGTGAAAGCGAATCATACTCCATGTGTGATGATTGATAATGGGTCCGATGATGATAGTAGAAAGCCAACATTATATGTGTTCAAGACCATCGTAAAGACTGAGATTGTAGAGATGATTGTGGAATTTACAGTCTTATATATTCTTATTACTTTTTCACTGATATTAAGGAGACCATGGTATCATCCATTGGGAGGAGTGTCATCTACTATACATCAAAATGTCAAAATTCCTTATAAAGGTAAGATTGTGACCATTTATGCAGAGTTTGGGGAGATTGTCTTAGCACTAAATATACATATCTCACACCTTAGAGGTTTTCAGGTTGCAAGAGTCACTGACAAGTGGGTTGATCCCAAGGTGATGAGCATTATAAAGAACATGAGCTTTTTGCTCGGTCAGAGGTTAGGGAAGAAGTCTACTGGTATGTCAAAGTTTTTGAAAATGCTTGCTCAAACTATGATGAAAGGACTAGCGTATTGTCGTGAAGGGTCAAAAGTGGAAGGGATTTTCATAGGTCATTATCTAATTCTTTGTGAAGGAAAGGGAAGTTGATGGAAAGGATGAGCAAGAGGTTATTGAATATGAGAAATCATCAAGCGATGGCATCAATGAACTTAAAAAGGCCTTTTTCAAGATGGATCTCGACAAACTAAGCTATCAGAATTATCGAGATTTGTCAAATGATGAGGGTTAAAAGAAGAAAAGGAAAAAGAAAGCTAAAAAGGTTACGAGAATAATGGATAGCTAAGAATCGAGTCAATTTATAGTTCTAAATGGTCCTCAAACTACATGGCCTTAGAATGATAAAAAGAAGCTCTTGGAGGAAAAGAGAGAATGGTACTCAATGGAATAATGTTTCTAGGCTACAAGTGTCGATTTCATGAAGGAGAAGTATGAGATTATTAATCAAGGTGCCCCTCTTGTGGATCCAGAATGGGGATACATTAGGTTGTGCAAGTTCACTGAGGGCACATACACTATATTGAATCTAGCAAATATTGAAAACATGATTGAGAGTTCTATCAAGGATTTGGGCAATGATAAGGAGGTGTAGGATCAAGCTGAGCTAGATGGGGAGACACTTTAGGAGAGTTTAATAAAGATTAAGTTAGGGGATAACCAAAAAAGATAGGACTTTGAAAGGCAGTGAATGGCATGGCTGACACAAAAGAAAAAAAACAGTGGGATTTTGAATAGAGCGATGATCTCAATGTT
Organism: Omphalea diandra; assembly: GCA_949677035.1. Classification (NCBI taxonomy): domain Eukaryota; kingdom Viridiplantae; phylum Streptophyta; class Magnoliopsida; order Malpighiales; family Euphorbiaceae; genus Omphalea; species Omphalea diandra. The sequence continues at coordinate 1,106 of CATIWR010576895.1, read as the reverse complement.
GCAACTGGTAAAAAGGGCAAGGTCGAAGGGGAGAAGGCTGTAGCAAAATAAGCTCCTGCCAACATGCTTAAAGAAGCTTTTTTTCCTCATATTGTCGATGTTCTTGATTCTAACCTTTTTGAAGATGATGATGTATTTCTTTCTAAGTTTAAGGTAATGAACGATGAATTTGCTTACTTGTGTGATGTGTTTCTTGATGGTAATGTGCATAACATGCATCATTTCATGAACATATTTAACATTAATTTTTTTTGCATACCACTGCATTTAATCTTGGTGCATAGGAAAATCTGAAAATCTTACTCACTGTCAATGATTCATACCTAATGAGCAAAGGAAATTTAAGTAGTTGCTCAAAAAGTACCAAAAGGTCTGCATGAGTCCCGAGTGGGCCCAATTGGTTAAAGAAAAAGTGGCAAAGTAGTTAAATGCCAAATTTTTTGGAGATAGTAGATTAACCTGAATGGCTAACTAATATAGTACTTGTAATGACCATATAATGACCACTTGCTTACAAATCATGTTGCTCTGATACCACTAACTATAATAACCGTGTTCATATACAAAAGTCATACTATTCATGTCCACAATCTGTAATGCTACAATCGGTACCTATCAGAGCACTCAACATCTGGGATTTGCCCGTCGGCCCCGCGATGTCATACACACTAGGATTTGCACGTCTGCCCCTCGTATGCTTGAGCCCTCTCTGATACCAAAATTGTAACATCTAAATTCATTTGTCAAACCAATAACTGTGACATCCATTGTTCTCATTTGTAAATAAGCTTTGATACCACAAATTGTAACGTCACAACGTGACTACAACTAGTACCTATTAGAGCACTCAACATCCGGGATTTGCCTGTCGACCCCGCGATGTCATACACACCGGGATTTGCACGTCTGTCCCACGTGTGCTTGAATCCACTGATACCACCAACTGTAACTATCGTCTTCAATTGCAAATCATGGCACTTCATGTTTAGAAATGCATACACATTAAGGTTTATTCATCATACATATATAATCCCATATGTATTTAATGTACACATATGTTAACTAATGTCAGGACCAGTGACCATAACTAGTTCCTATCAAATGTA
>CATIWR010576887.1:0-10484 GCA_949677035.1 Omphalea diandra | reverse complement strand
CCCCCCCCCCCCCCCCCCCCCCCCCCCCCCCCCCCCCCCCCCCCCCCCCCCCCCCCCCCCCCCCCCCCCCCACACATATGAGTATAAAAAAAGGGTGATCATGCAATTAACTAAATTATCATAAATTATTCATTTATTCCTTTTTTTTCACCTACAAAGATAAGCATAAGTCAGACTTTGAAATATAGGTTAAGTAAAAAGAAAAAAACCCTTAAATTTAGTCAATTTAAGTAACTTTAAGGAAAGCTACACACCTTTACCTTGTCCTTTTGAATTTTAGGTGATTTATCCCTAAATGCTTGTCATTTAAATTATTAAAGGTCAATTAGGGTCTCATGCTACTATCCACATACACCATCAAACATATAAAACATATAATAGGTTATAAAACACATTTGTGGTATTAACTTGCAACAATAGAGGTGAATAATAAAATGAATATGCAAATGGAATCTTAAGCATATTTGTGTAGAATATAAGGGCTGAAATAAAGGATCATAGGGTCCTAAAATCCTCTCCCAATCTTCCCTAAACAACTTGGATGTGCCAAGAGCAAAGGTGAAAGCATTCCTAAGCATGAAAAGGTTAGTATACAAGCTAAGATGTGGGAATAACAAAAACATTAATTGAATGTCAACAAAAATTTCAAGGATAACATAATAATCATTAAAATTGGGGTTTTTAAAAAGTGAATCCTCCCCTAAATGTAATAGCTTTGTTACCCATTCGCCAAGGGGGATGCTAAGTTACCCATATAGAGGCTAACATGTGCTCCTTCAAAGGTGCATAAAAAGAGAATAACAAAATAGTAGGAAAACACCTTAAGCATTTGTCAAATAGTAGTGAATCAAAGGATCATAGGTCTTATAAACCTCTCTCTATCACACTCATTTATAGCTAAGCATATAAAGTAAGAAAGTAAGAAAATAAAGCATAAAGAATGTACATTATACATATGGCCTTAAGATAAGGAATGAGGGTCGTGGGTTATTATAGCTTACCTTATTCCTCTAATAGTTAAGCTTAGGACACATAAGAAAAGCTAAAAGTCATAAGAAATAATAAATGAAAAAAACTACTATAAATAGTAATAGAGGTTTGTACAAACCTAATAATGGTTTGTACAAACAATTATGTGTCTATATAGACCCCATGTTGTGGCAGACATAATCCAAAATAGTAAGAAAGAAAGAGGAAGAAGAGAAAAGGAAAGGGGTGCAATGTCCGTTAAATGCTTTGATCATTAACCCTTAAAGGAACTTTAGTGTAGAAAAAATTCTACAAATGCAAAGGAAAACAATGTTTAGAAGGTGTAAAGCTTGGATTTATCTTGATTTGTTTTGGCTAATGCTAAGGTATTTAAGATTTCTATTTAGAAAAGGCTATCTTAGGGTTGAGAGATTAATTTAGGTTTCTTCATTAGCCTCCTCTCCCCTTCTATGTAAGGGGTATTTATAGATGGAAAGAAGAGCAAATGTGCCTTATGACATGAATTCACCCTATTCCTTCCTCCTTCTTAGTCTATGGTAATAAGATCAATGAATATTTTAGAATTTATAGTTTACAAGCTATTTGTACATATTAAAGATTATTTGTATAGACCTTGGATTGGTTGTATAACTTTTTAAACCTAATGGATCATTATTCTATAAGCTTCCTACTGTAAGGGCTTTAAAGGTTGTCTATATATAACCCTTTAATGGTTTGCATAATCCTTTTCAATTGGTTGTATAGCCAACTATATTGGCTATACAAACAACTATTCCATTTAATGAAAGGCTTTAGTTTAGGATGTTTAAAAGGTAGGTTTAATTTAAGGCTCTTTTCAAGCTTTTGTCCCCTTTTAGGCATTGTTTCCTCTATCTTTTTGGGGAAGAATTCAATTAGTTTCTCATCAATGGGCTTGCAGCCAAGTGACCTTGAATCTAGTGCTCATAGTTTTATCGCCTACTTTGTAGGACTTGAAAAATGACATTTGGTGAATGACCATTATAAAAGTCATAATAAAGCATTCAACATAAATACAAATACTAGAAAAGGATAAGCAAGGATAAATTTTCCTTAGTAGCTCTTCTAATAGGTACTAAGGGTCCCGATAGCTTTCTAACAAGTAACAAGATTGCATTTTATCTTTCAATAGCCCTTTGGCAAGTGCTAGTGTCTATTATCTCTTTAGTAGCTCTTTAGCAAATACTAATGTTGTATTTTATGTACTAACAATTCTTTAACATGTACTAGTGTGTGTTATCTACTTAACAACTCTTTAGCAAGTATGAGGAATGATTTTCTGTTGTAACAGCCCTCTAACAAGTATTGAAAGTGATTTTGTATTTAAATAGTTCTATGGCAAGTATTGGAAATGATCTATGCTCTAGCAGCCCTCTGACAAGTACTGAGAATGATTTTTTGCTCTAGCATCCCTCTAGCAGGTATTAAAAATAATTATGTGCTTAAGCAGCCCTCTAATAGGTACTAGGATGTATGAGTACTTCAACTATGCTTCCTTGACTTTAATATTTTGAATATTATCCTTCAGTGTTCTTTGTGAATTTTGTCCTTTTGACAAATCTTCTTAGTATTCCCTCTTGGAATTTTCCTTTTTGCTTTTATAACATTCTGTTACTTCTTTTTTCAGTGATTTTTCTTTAAATTTAATGGATACCATTATGAGCACCTTTATTTTGTGGTTGCACTCAAACGAGTGAAAATCTTGCGTGCAACTTATAACCTTTTATCAATCATTGGGGGATGAGAGGATGGGATCATACATTAGTATAATCCCAACTTGTGGCATGTGTTTAGGATCATTAAGGGACCTTTTAGGAAGGCCTTATAAAGCTTGAAGCCTTTATGGAGAACTAAATGGCCAATAGGGGACTAAGGTGGGACTATACTTTGGTACCATAGCTAAATGTTCACCACCTGACCTTAGTTGGGATAAAATTCCAAGCAAGGATGGATTTTAAGTTCAATAAGTCAATTACAAGGCTTAATCCATCATCACCCCATCAGAAATCAAGTTTAAGAGTTAGGTATACTATGGAAAAAAGATTAAACACCCCTAAATCGTTTGGATTAAAGGATCCGACCTGCGAACATCTTTAGTTTATAATTATAATTTTAGCCATATTATTAATTAGTCCATTTATGTGTCCTAAAACATTCATCTAACATGTCTTAAATCATTCACATCATGATTTCATTATAACCATGTACTATATGAAGGGGGAGGTATTTACATGATCACAAATGGGGTAAGCATGCATAGACATAAATGTATATACAATATGCAAATAAAATGCATCACAACTTGCTAAAAGAAGCACACGTTAGTATCAATCATAATTAACAAAAAGGTCTAAACTACCTTAAAGACTTACGGATAACCAAAATAAAGGTTCCCTATCATACCTAGAAGGCAAATAAACCTACACTAGCACATTTATACATTATAACCATATCAAGATCTAAGTTAGGGGAACCTAATTATCCATCTATGTCCATCATCAGAACCTAATTATTAATTCATGTGCATCATTCACATATTAATAATAAAGCAACATGACAAATCAATCATAAAACACAAAACACAAACGAATAATGGCATAAGTAATATTAACACATAATGCATATGATATGTGGAGTGCATATAAAGGATATGAATGGCTTAGGCAAGGATTTGGTCACCACCTTAGAATTATAGGATCACTAGATTCTAATTTAATAACGCTTTAAAGGAAGTTCGAGTGACATTTAAAGGCATCCTCAAAGCACCGCTAGCTATTAATGAAATTTGTAAGGAAGTTAAAGGGACATTCAAAAGAACATAATACAAGGCCATAAACCTTAATATTTAACTAATCATAGGGCAATAAGCCCACTCTCTACTTAACATGAAATCACCAAGATAAAGTAAAGGAAAATATGGATGAGTTAAATAGTTAACCATCCACTCCTAATGGTGAAAAAGATAAGAATGCATAAACTTGTAAATATTAACATAAATAAACACCAAAATGCAATGGAATCAAAGGGTCATAGGGGTGGTAATGCCTTTCTTCATCATGTTCCTAATTACGTTTAACAAAATACATAAGAGAGGTAAAGAGAAATAAAACATGGAGCAAAGTATTAAAATCATCAAAACAACCCCTTTTCTTAATCCTTGCACCTTTATTGAAAGAATGTGAGTCATGGGTCTTGAAGCCTACCCACTCTTATTGCTAAAACTCATAAGGAAGCCAAAGAAACCCTAAAACCTAAAGAAAAAAAAAAGATGAAGGTTATTGGTTATAGTTAAAGATGACTGTAAAAACCAACTGATGATATGTATAGTAAAGCTAATGGTTTGTATAGATTATAAAGAAATATATATAGAAGAAAAAGGAGGAGGAGAAAGACAAGGATAAGAAGAAAGAGAAAGAGAAGAAGATAAAGAAAAAGGAAAAAAAGAAGAAGAAGAAGAAGAAGGAAACGAAGGAGAAAAAGAAAGAAAAGAAGAAGGAAAAGAAGGGGAAAGAGAAAAAAAAAAAGAAGAAGGAGAAAAAAAAAGGAGAAAAAGAAGAAGGAGAAAGAGAATGAGAAGGAGAAGAAGAAAAGAAAAAGAAGGAAAAGGAGAAGAAGCAGAAGAAGAAAAATAAGGAGAAGAAAAAGGATAAGGAGAAAAGAAAAAGAAGAAAAAGAAAAAGGAGAAAGAGAAAAGAAAAAGATAAAAAAGAAAGAGATAAAGAAGCAAAAGAAGAAAGAGAAGAATAAGAAGAAGAAGAAGAAGAAGAAGAAGAAAAAGAAGAAGAAGAAAAAGAAGAAGAAAAAAAGAGAAGAAAAAGAAGAAGAAGGAGAAAGAGAAGGAGAAAGAGAAGAAGGAGAAGAAGGAGAAAAAGAAGAAAAAGAAAAAGAAAGAGAAAAAGGGGAAGAAGAAGAAGGAGAGGGAGAAGGAGAATAAGAAGAAGGAGAAAGAAAAGAAAGAGAATAAAAAGAAGGAGAAGGAGAAAAAAAAGAATGAGTAAAAGAAGTAAAAAAAAGAAGAAGAAAGAGAAAGAGAAGAAGAAGAAGAAGGAAAAGGAGGAGAACAAGAAGTAGGAAAACTAGAAGAAGAAGAAGAAGAAGTAGGAGAAAAAAAAAGAAGTAGGAAAAGTAGGAGTAAAAGAAGAAGAAGAAGAAGAAGAAGAAGAAGAAGAAGAAGAAGAAGAAGAAGAAGAAGAAGAAGAAAAAGAAGAAGAGAAAGAAAAAGAAGAGGAAGAAAAGAAGAAGGAAAAGGAAAAGAAGAAGGAAAAGGAAAAGAATAAGGAAAAGGAAAAGAAGAAGGAGAAAGAGAAGAAGGAGGAAGAGAAGAAGGAGAATGAGAAGGACGAGGAGAAGAAGGACGAGGAGGAGGAGAAAAAGGAGGAAAAGGAGGATGAGGAGAAGGAGAAGAAAAAGGAGGAGGAGGAGGAGAAGGAGAATAAGAAGAAGAAGTATAAAAAGAAGAGAAAGAAAAAAAAGATGAAGAATAAGAAGAAGAATGAGAAGGTAAAGAAGAGGGAGAAGGAAAAGAAAAGGAGAATGAAAATAAGAATGAGAAGGAGAATGAAAATAAGAAGGAGAAGGAGAAGAATAAGAAGAAGGAGAAGAATAAGAAAAAGGATAAAAAGAAGAAGAAGAAGAAGAAGAAAAAGAAAAAAGAGAATGAGAAGGAGAAGAAAAAGAAAAAGAAGAAGGAAAAAGAAAAGGAGAAGAAAAAGAAGGAAAAAGAGAAAAGGAAAAAGAGAAGAAGAAGAAGAAGAAGAAGAAGAAGAAGAAGAAGAAGAAGAAGAAGGTGAAAAGAAGAAGATGAAGAAGGAGAAAAAGGAGAAGAAGAAGAAGAAGAAGAAAAAATAGAAGGAGAAAAAGAAGAAGAAAGAGAATGAGGAGAAAGAGAAGGAGAAGGAGATGGAGAAAGAGAAGAAAAAGAGTGGTCTTGAGTTTTATATACCTTCAAAGGCACTATGATGATGAACAATCCTCTAATATACTTAAGGAACAACGCCAAATGAGTAACAAAAGTTTGGTTTCCACTTTAGTTTCTGATATGAGTGTTTGGTGTTAGATTTTTTGTGTAAGAAGGGTTGTGTGAGTTAATTTCAACAAAGTAATCTTAAGTTTTCCATGCCTCTTTCATCTTCCTTAATAAGAGAAGTATTTATAGAGGTGAGGAGGGTGTACCTAACTTAATAACTATGGTTGCTTTATTTTTCAATCTCTAATAAATAAGATCAAAGAATTTCCTAAAAATTTAGGGTTTCAAGTTGTTTGGCTATATAGACTAGGATTTCGTTATATAACCAATTAAATGTCAATGACCAATTTTTTTAGAAGATTTTATCAGTTAAGTTTTAAGGGATGTCTATACAACTATGAAGATGTTTGTACATACCTTTAAAGTTAGTTGTACAACCATATGTGTTGGATGTGCAACTAACAAATTGTTTTCTTCCAAGGTTCTTAAGGTTTGGTATGGTTAGAAGGTGAGTTTGATCCAAGGCTTCTTCCAAAGTTTTATTTCTTTTTTACATAATGTATCCCTTATTCTTTGAGAATAATTAAAGTTACTTATCATCATCAAGCTTGCATCTTAAAGACCTAAAATCTAGTACTTACAATCACTTTTTTTTTTAATTGTTTAGATGTTTATCAATTTTGTCAAGTGTTACTCCCTAGTATCTTTTTATTTTCCCTTCTGATCCCTTTTTATTGTTTGTATAGATAATTAAATAAAAAGGCAGTCGGGTACCAAATTGAAAAAATTTTAAAATTGCTAAAAGGTAGTAGTTGTTTGTACAAACAACTAGACAACCTAGGGTTTATATACCCTTTAGCTGACCAACACATGTTATGTTTAACCATTGTTCTAACTTTTATCTTCTTCTCTTTTTTGCTTTCCTGCTTGTTCCCTTTAGCCTTTAGGCATTTCCCTTTTTTGCCTTCCGACACCATGGCCTACGATGATTCTCTTATGCTCAACTTTTACAATGACATTCCTGACCTTACCAAGGATGATTATTCCCTTATTGATGAGCTTACTACTTTGGTGTTCCATTACGGGTTCACATCAGCTTCTCTACTGAGATATGTGCATTCTAAGACCTTTTCGAAAGTGAGTAGCCAAACATAAACAAGATAGATTTTAAAGACTTGTCGAAGTGTTAGTAGCCAAACAAACTCCTTGACACTGGTTTCTAAAGAAATAAAACAATTTTAATTTCTCCCTAACATACAAATGGAAACAATCCATTCCAATTTTAAATCTTGAAGGAATTACAAAATTCCTACATTAAACTTGCATGAATTCTATAAAACCCTCTCTTTCTACAAACCTAAATGACAATTCATCTTTTATTATCTTCCTAGCAAAAGCTTCCCTATAAGCTTTTTGGTCAAAATGTCAATAAGACATTACAGATTTACCATTTATAGACTTAAGAAAAGATAAACTTAGTTGACTCTTATCTTTAGACTTGAAAACTCATCATTTAGTGCTTTCTTCATCTTAAGTGGAAATTTTCTATAAGATAACCAAATATGTTTTCTTAAACCAAAAGTGCCCTACTCACTTTTGGCTTGATATTATTTATGACATCAAAGGCACTTTGCCTTCCCTATTCCTTCTTAATACAAATGTGAGTAACTTATCCCAAACTCATATGTAATGTTAATACCTTTATCTAGGAACTATCAATGAATCAAGCAAAGAAACATAATTTCTCAATAAGACAACATCTAGTAACCTTTGTTATAAAGAATTAAAGGTTATTCAAACCTAAGATTAACTAATTCAATTTTAAGGTTAGAATTAAACAATGTTTGAATGTTACTAAGTCTTCACTCAGCAAATTCACCTAAGTTATACAAAGAACCAAATAAGAGAATTAAACTCTCAAATTTAGATTTTATTCAAAGTAATCTTAAATTTATTTTTTTTAGGCCTTTTATAGGCTTATAAGGCTTGAACTAACATTAATCCTCGTAAAACATGAAAAAAATCATTTAAGGAATATTATAAGCGTAATTCGATAAAAAAACAAGTTTAATATTCTTAAAAATCTATTTGATCTTAATAAACTCCATTAAATACTCCTAATCAAGAAATAATTGAAATCTTAATCTAAATAGGAAGAGAAGACAATGACAACTAAGTAAATCTTAGACTTTAATTTGTTGACCTTATCTCCTTATCTTGGCCACCCTATATGCTCTTCCTTTAGGGTTTCCTTACATGCCACCCAATGTGTATAGAAGCTTATTGGAATCTTCTTAAAATCTTCTATAATCTTCATGAAACCTTCTAGAATCTTTCATATTATTTTTATGCAGATTGTCCCAAATGAAGGATTTGACTTGTAGTTTTCATCTTGAGGCTCTAAATATGAAATTAAGGTGCATGGATGATGATTTAGCCCCTATGAAAGAGATCTACTAAATGATCCAAACACGTGCATGCTTGATATCTCCTCTTTAAGCTTGATTGCTTCCTTCATGAACACTCCAAATGCTTCTTCGAACCTCTTTAAATGTGCCCTTGTCATTAGTCCTTTGTGTTTGATTGTATCTATTCACTTGGTATTCTTCATGCTTGCATCATTCTCTCATTCCTTACAAAGATTTATCCTAGAATCATGTAACTTATCAAAATTAAAAGGAGATAAATCAATAACATTAAAAGTGACATTAACATTATAATCACCAGACAACTATAGCTTATAAGCATTATCATTATTCCTCTCTAAAACTTGCAAAGAACCATCCTCCTAAGATTTATCTTAGATTTTCTTAAACTAGTAGTCCTTTCCTTCCTAAGTTATGCCTAAACCCTATTAGTATACTTAACTACTTGTTCATCCTTCTTTTTTATGCTTATGCACACCTTTTCAAACAAAGTTTTAACAAATTCAACTTTTTTTTACCATCTAAATCCTTGCACATATGCAAAGGTAAATGAGACAAATTTAATGGATTTAATGGAACAAAACCATAAACAATCTCAAAAGGATAACAATGAGTAAGTCAATGCACACTACGGTTATATGCAAATTCTATATATGGAAAATATTCTTTCTATGATTTCAAATTCTTTTTAATTAAAACATGCAACAATTGCCTAAAGTTCTATAAATAACTTCAGTTTGTTTATTAGTTTATGGTTGACATGTAATAAAAATAATGATTTAATCACTAATTTTTCTCATACAGTTTTTTAAAAAAAGTGAAAAAATTTATTATCTCTATCACTAACAATAGTTTTAGGCATACCATGAAATCACACAATCTCCTTGAAAAATAAAATTTCTATATTAATTGCATCATTAGTTTTGTAACATGTAACAAAGTGTGTCATTTTAGAAAAAACGATCAAGCACAATAAGGATAAAGTCAACATCGCCTTTGGACTTAGACAAACCTAAAATAAAATCTATTGAAATATCAACCAAAGGCATGTTAGGAATAGGCAATGGCATGTTCAATCTATGAAGTTTGCACTTAGACTTAGTTTATTTACATGCAAGACACTTATCACACATCCTTTGCTCATCAATTCACATATTAGACAAATATACGTGTTCATGCAAAGGATCTAAAGTCTTTTGTGCACTAAAGTGTCCCATCAAACCTCCCTCATGTGCTTCTATAACCAGTATTTCACGTAAACAACTATTAGGCACACTCAAATAATGGTCTTTAAATAAGAATCCATTATGCCCAAAGTATTTATCATATGCAACTTTCTCACATGCATGAAAGATCTTGTAAAGTCATAGTCATTTATAAACAACTCTTTGATATACTCGAAGACTAAAAAATTAGCATTAAGAGTAAAAAAAAACAGATACCTAGTTGATAAAAGCATCGACAATTTCCTTACCTTGTTTTTAACATATGACATATGGAAACGATTCAATGAACTCACTCCACTTAGCATATTTTTTGTTAAGCTTTTGTTATCGTTTGAGATATTTTAAGCTTTCACGGTTAGTGTGGATTGTAAATTCTTTAAGCCAAAGGTAGTGTTACTATGTTTGTAGTGCTTTAGATAGCACATACATCTCTTTGTTGCAGGTTGGGTATTTTAAAGTAGCTCCATTAAACTTTTCACTAAAGTATGCAATTGGTTTCCCCCCCTTACATAAGAACAACTCTAATCCCCAAACCTAAAATGTAACATTCAATTTTAAAAGTATTAGCAAAGTTAGGTAAAGATAACAAAGGTACAAAAATAATTTTCCTTAAGCAAATTAAAAGATTATTCATGCTCCTTACCCCATTTAAAACCAACACTATTTTTAATAACTTTGGTTAATAGTGTGGCTATGGTGTTATAATCACAAACAAATTGTGTTGAACTAGGATAATCAATCCTAGGTTTAAAACCTCTTTTGATCTTGACAAAGTAGATTGATCATCACTAATGTTTCAAATAAGTGTTGTTATTGCAGAATTGAATCAATCCCTCAAGAAGAAATGAAGAAGTTGAT
>CATIWR010576861.1:0-22727 GCA_949677035.1 Omphalea diandra | reverse complement strand
TATATATATATATATATATATATATATATATATATATATATCTTAACCATTAAAATATTTTACATCAGCTTTGTAAAGATAATATCCTATTCCGTTGTAACCCTTTTAAAATGAAATAAATATCTTATAATTTTAAATAATATCTCTAATTATCTTAATTATAAATAGAGTAGTAAAAATCAAATTTTATTTTGGGCCTATTTTATGTGTGTTACCTTGTAGGTTTACATAATATTGACAGTGGCCTATAACTTATTTTGGCTCATAAGTCATAAGTAGCATCTAGCAAGACATTATGACTAACCAAATTATGTGAAGGTCAATAATCCAACCTAACCTATTTCACAAATAGTGTTATAATCCTTTTGTTATGTTATATCTCAATTGAACATAAAGCATGGATCATGTCATCCTTATATAGTGCAATTATTTTGTCAATCTCTAAGTAGACTAATATAAAATGACATTGATAACCTTTATCAATTCATTACCACATGGTCATGCAATCCTTTTTTCAATCAAACTTATTGAGGGCCTAGAGATAGATTTCTTATTAACATATAAGGGACAAATTCCTTCTCAATCACTCATATTCCTTTATATGATTTATTTCATGTCCAATATTTGTCTTTATGATCACCCGGTTAAAGATAATGTTAGACTATATCAAAACATGAAGTTCATCATATTGGAATTTATGGTAATTTTCATGTCAAATGATTATGTTAATACTGTTGCATGAGAATCACTTATGACTATTAATCCATGTAGTGTTCTCATAACGGGCTGATCCAATACAGTGGTTCTTAAATGTGTATCTATGTGTAGGACTTAATATCACATATCCATGACTAGTTAAATATAGTCATTAATCAAACATACACTAATCTTCTTTCATTATAATCCCAACAATAATGACTGACTATAGACAGTTTAGAATATAATTCTTTACACCTAAAGGTTTTACTATCAAGTTACATACTTGATGACATTATGTATAATTAACTATTCATGAAATTTATTATTTAGCTGTAAATAATAGAGATATTTAATAAAAACAACCAAGACATTATTAAGAAAATATACATTACCAACATTGGCGTAAGGCATATAACTAACATCCAATACAATTAGTAATGAACAACCTAAGCATGTTATCATCTAACTTCTTAATAGCACTAGGACTTACAGTGATAAACAATTTAGAAGCCTTAACCCCTCTTAATTTGATTCTTGTCCATCAAATCAATCCTTATATTTTTCCAATATGATGATGATATGTTTTGAACTTACTTGTAGTTGATTTTCATTGAAACTCTCACACATGTTGTTGTCCACCATTTCACACTTTAAGGTTAGAGAAAAATAGGCTTTGTACCAGGTTAGTGGAGTGTATTTATCAAGTAAGTCTTGAACAAAACCAGGAGCAAGCTCATTCAACACACCAAGTTGATCTTCAAATTGCTGCCAATAAGTGTTATTGGCACAAATCCAAAATTATTTCCTTAATTTCTATCCCCTCTATTTCTTTTGCCATCTTGTATAGATATGCATAACACACCATCTATGCTCTACTTCTCGTAATTCCTTCTTTACTGCTTCAATCAAATCCTACAATAGATACCAAGCAATACTCATTATATACCTTGAATACATGCTTATAATTGCAACAATTTAATGATAAAACATACCTTTTGCATATCTGATATCAACACCAGATCTGTGCCATCATTAAACCCTAAGTCCCTCTTTAGCATCTGTAAGAACCAAGTCCATATAGACTTATCTTCAATCCTAACCACAGTCCATGAAATGGAAAATTAAGAAATATTGGCATCCCTCCTAATTGCTGAAAGTAACTCTCTTTTGTAAAATGTCTTCAAAAATGAACTATCAATGCTAATAATTAGCCTATAGCCAACTTGCCACCCTTTCTTCAATGGTTTAAAGCATATGTAGAAAGCTTGTAACTTATTGCTTGTAGGCTTAGTACGCACTTTCGTTGTGCTTCTAGAATTAGTGATCTTCAATTCAACTGCATAGTCCCATAACAATGCATCTTTTGCTAGTAATCACCTTTTTGTTATTAGTACTTTCTTCATCCTCTTACACATATTGAAACTTACCTTGAACTTAAGTTCTTTGCTAACCCTTTTAACAAGGTCTCTAACCTTTTTATTTTCATGATATGATATCTTGCTCCTAAAATAATCAACCAAGAAATTGCGAATGACTCTTATATTTTTGAATACTTGTATGCTTAGGCTTATTGTTTTTAATCATAAAGTCCCCTGACTTAGAGTCCACACTAGAATACACAAAATACGAATAATCTTTGAATTTAAGTAATGCACTAATCCTTTTTTTTTTTTTTTGTCATTCTTCACATACTTCAACTCCACACCATTAGCAATTGAATAAGTTGTGCATGCTTCCTTAAAAACCTTAGCACTATTAAAGCACATTCTTAAAACAAAACTAGGAATTGATTGTTATGGATTATGGATAATTGTTTTCCTTTTTTCCTCCTAAATGTGTCCCTGTCATCAGCATTAAAATCTTCTTCAACTTCAACATTATTAGTAGAAGTATATCCATTTAGATCAACTCTAACTTTAATAGGATCTTAGTTGATAAATCATTTGCACCAATCTCATCATCTTTGTCAGCTTCATTTGCCTCTTCATCTATACCATATGTCTCATTTTCTTTATTACCAGCTGTAACTTTCTCTTTTATGTTTTCTCTCACATTTTTCATTGCCTATCATGGCTCTTCATTTGTATTGTCATTAAATTCTTCATCAATAACAAAAGCTTCCTACTCATCCTCATTCATATAAATCTCTACATCCATTACCCCCATTCATTAACACCTCATTCAGTAACACTTTCATTTCCTTTAGTATTATTACCACCTTCATTACCTCCAATATTACTACAATCACCATACACATTACCACATTCATTACCAACTAACTCATCATCCCTAACATTAGCACTATAACTCCTTATTTGTGTATTAACATCAAGTAGGAGCAAAGACACATCACTAATGTCATCATCTTTTACCAACCTAATAATATCAAGGTTTAATTCATTATTATACATGAACCTTAGTCCTATACTGACACTTTTTCCCTTAGGTCTCTAATACACTTTCACATTATCACTATACCTAATTATTGGTAGCATCTTTTTAACTATTCTAAGTAGTGTAGTTTATCTATATCAGCAATAGAAAAATCATCAACTTCACTCCCAACATACTTTAAATGTGAATCATATATAAATTTTCCCCCATAAAAAATCCTAACATTAACCCCAAAACTCATATTGCAATGATATAATTTAAGAAACATTAGTTCTTTTATTATTAAATCCAAATCAAAATATGGTTATAAACCCCTAACTCCCCACATGAAAAGCATAGAACACCTCACTAATATTGCCTCACCATTATCATATATGCATTTTCAGTAATCTTATGGTCCTCATAAGCTTGCATAATGCCAAAGCTTAATTAATAATAATAAAAAAAAAATCCTCCAACTCACCACATGAAAACCCTAAAATGACAACTAAAGCTAATAAACAAAACAGTACTAAGAGATTACATGGTCAATGCAGCAATGTGTAGACCAAGTTTCAAGCCGCTAGATTCCCTGGTCAACAAAGAGGAAGCTTCAATTTTCCAACTGATCAATGATAAAGATGTGATGATTTAGTGTTTCTAAGCATCTAATCTTTATTTTCCCTCCTTGTAGCATGTGTTATAAGCTTATTTTTGTTGAAAATACACTTCCAGCACTCCTTCAATGCCGCATGTGTTTCAAACACTGAAATCAACTAAATTTTAGCCTTAATTAAGCTTAAATAGAAGTTTTGCTCTTAAATAATCATATAGTTAATTTTGTATTTAAATAAACCTTTTTAAATAGTTGAGGGATCAAATTGGTCTTTAAACTTTTATATATATATATATATATATATATATATATATATATATATGTATACACAAACCAATTTTGAGTAATCTAGATAAGTTAAATTCAATTTAGATATTGGATTTGTTACCATCCTATACTGAAATAGTCTCATTTGCATAATTTTGAGTCAATTTGGATTAATTCTCTACAAAAATTTTAAAATTTTTTATTATTTAGATTGATCTAATTTTTTTGAGATCATGCTTAGCGCCTAATAAAAAGCAAATCAACCACATCAAACTTAGATATTTCTTCAATAAAAAAAAAATTAATGGTTGATATTTTTTTTTGGGACAAAAGATGAAATTAATGATTGATTTTTGACTCTCAACTTTTTTTAAAAGTCTAATTAAGAAAAAAAGTTAGCTTTTTTAGTTATTCAAAAACATAATATATGATTTTTAGCTCATATGAGGCCAATTTTAATTAGAATTAAGAGTGTTATACGCTCTCAGTTAAATAAAATGAATTATAAATTCAAATTAAAATAAAATTCACGCTGAAAATAAGAGAGAATCTAACTATTCTTTTCCTCTTGGTCTCTGATCTTTATATATGTCTAATTTCGACTGCACCAAGCCGAAGTGTCCCAGCTTCTCGTCGATGTCGTGCACAGTAATGACTTGAGGGATAGAAATAGAAGGAGAAGAGCAGAGAAAAAAAGGACAAAAAAAAAAAAAACCCATTCATTCTATTATGACTACTCTAGAGCTTGATTTACTGATTCCATCATGCTTATAACTTGAAAAAAGGTCCTCGGAATTTACCGATTCAACGATGTTCTGCTGGGAGCTGGCGGAGTCGGCCTTGTCAATAAGCAAGCGCTGTTCACTAGATACTTTCATCGAACATCTGGTGTGCAGATGATAAAGTTCCAATTTTGTGCAAATTTCACGTGTTTGTCTTCCTCAAATTTCAACAATCCGCATATCTCAATATAATCCCATCCAAGCACAACAAGATGAAGACTTTCCATCACAATTTCAATGATTAAAATCATTGAACACAGTTCTTGAATAATTCGGTTAATTCTGACTCTTAAGTTTTGGAAAGAAATTAATATCCAATTTGAAGAGTATCTTTTTTGGTGTGACAGAGGCTAGTTTTAAGAGACCATTTTCTGCTCATGGAAGACACTTGCCACTGAAATTTGAGAATTATGAATTTATAACATGCCATGGTGTGCTTGTACACACTGACCATCATTGTTGCTAAATTCTCATTTTTAGGCTTGTGGTTATGAAGTTATGTATATAAGAACAAAAGTAGCAGGGCGTCGTCGATGGACTGCTCGCTGATCATTTCCTGTGCTTGCGACAGGACCTTGCTACGAAGAATCGACTGGTGAGGCAAGCAAGGTTGTGCTGCTGTTCGTGCTGTTATGGACTTTTGTCAAGCACTTGGCAAGTGTCGCTCTGAGACAGAAACCTAAATTTCTTTTATACATCTCTACGTCCTGCAATTAATTTAACAACAATTCTGCCTATTGCGACCAAAAGGAGAGTAGAAATATGGATTTCGACAATAATTTTGCCAATTTTCCTTTTCCTTGACTTAAATGATGTCCACTGTGATTTTTTTTTTTTTTTTTTTTTTTTGTGTTGATTTTGAAGTTCTGATAACGCACAGGTTTTAGCGGTGGCGAAGAGATGGAAAGAGAAAGAACCAAGAGGAGGACCAAAAGAAAAACGAGTAAGATTGGTTTTAATTTTCAATTATTTTGAGATGTTCAATTAGGCTTGATTTTAACTATTAATCTCTTAAACTGTTAAAAAATAGTTTTAAAAAATTCTAATTTTAACCTGTTTAATGTGCGTATATAGGACACAATCTATAGCAAAATGTAAAGTATTAAAATAAAATTTTTTATTAAAAATATTATTATCTTTTTCAAATTTCTTAAATTATCTCTTTTTTTCTCATGATCACACCACTATTACTATTAACACAACTCAAGATTAGACCAGTACTACTTTCTGCGTCGCCCTCATCTGCAGTATGGTTTCTTGTTCCTTCTGTTTTTCGTTTCCAATTAATCACTCTCTCTTCACCTTTCATAACTTCAATATGTCATCTCTGTGATAAAAACAATATCACTCTCCTTATCATTCCTCTCATCTCCGTATAGTTTTAAGTGAATCAAAACTTTTTTCTCTTTTGCCTCCTTTCTCCTTTATCATTAAAATTCGTCACCTTTTCTCCTTAATGACAAAAATTTCAACGGATAAGGAATTTGATAGGAAAGGTGGAAATATAATGGATATAGAAGTGGGAGAAGGAGATAGTGGGGAGTTAGGACATTTGGGTACTAAAGAAGTTTCAACTTTAAATGGGTTGGAGAGAAGATCAAAGTGAGATTTTGCAATCATTGTCAGAACGACAAACCCATATTCTCCACTATTCCAATTGTAAACAAATTCTAAATTGCAACAACAACATGACATTTAATTTCAAAGAACTTAATTTGGATTCTCTAGTACTACTAGAAGCAAGGTGAGATTTTTTTGTTTCTACTTAGATTTATGTTTTGCTCATGACTTGTAGCATGTTTAGTTTATTTACATTGTTTCTATTTTGATTTTTTTGTTGAAATAATAGAAGTTGGAGGTGATGGATTTTATTGAGTTGCTTGCATAACTATTGATATAAAGGTTAATGATGTTCTATAATAGACAAGTTTTATATTTTTTATTTGTTTTTTTATTTTGTTTTTGTTCATTGTAGCAGATAATGATGAGTTTTATGTTTTCTGATTTTGTTTTTTTGATCTTGTTTTGTAGAATATGAGATATTTGTGGGATTGTGCGTGAGTCAGTCTTATCCAAAGTTTTAAAATCTATAAAATCGGACCGAAATGTAATTCTTTAAAAAATCAAAGAATTAAAATTAGACCCAAAAAATAAAAAATCACATTGAATCAAAATAAAAAAAAAATATTCGATTCAATTTAATTTTCAAATCTAATTAATTCAATTCAAATCAAGATGGTCCAATTCATATATGATTAAGAACTGAATGAATTAAATCTCTCAAAAAACCAAATCAAACCTATTACTAAGATTTAAAAATCTTAAACTGCATTATCAATTTAGTCTAATTTAGACTTAATTGACAAATAAAATTTCTTGAAAGATTATTAGATAATTGGGTAACCAGCCTCTTACTTTATATAGGAAGAGACGTTGTCTTTTCCTTTAATAAAGAGGAGAAAAAGAGATGTTGCCTTTTCCTTTTACAAAGAGGAGAAAAAGAGATGTGTGTTCTTTTTATAAGGAGGAGATGTCTCCTCCTCGTTCAAAAATAATATAGGACTAGTCATGATCCCGCGTGTTGTGTGGTATGAATACAATAACACATTTTAAATTAATTTATTCATTAATTAAATGATTAAAATTAATATAAATAATAATTAAAATTTTAATTATTATTTTATAAATAAGTAAATAAAATAATAAAAGAAATTTTTCAAATTTTATAATTAGATACAGAGTTAATTATAATAAAAAATATCTATTGATTTATATTTTCAATCTTAGATAATATAATTTCAAGAGAAAATGTATTGAATTTGAACAAAATAATTTTTGATAATCAATCAAAAAAATAATATTAAGTATTTCATAATCAAAAATAAAATTAACAGATAATTATAAACTATATATATATATAAGAAGTAATTGTAATAAAAAATTATTTATTGATTCGTACTTTCAATTTTGTGTAATACAATTTTAAAAAAAAATTCATTAAACTTAAATGATGTAATTACTGAAAATCTATTGCATTATCATTTGCCTTATATACTTAAAATTTTGAATAATCAATAGAATTAATTAAATTTGACTTCATATTTAAAATTTTATTTTTTAAGTTTTCTAATTTTATATTTAGAAATAGATAAAATTTTTACTTTAAGTTTTTTTAAATTCTTGTTTAGAGTATCTTGGTTTTCTGTTTAGAATTTTCACTTTTTAGGTTTTTATATTTTGTATTTAGAAATAGTTTAGAATTTTTGCATTTTAAGTTTTTCTAATTTCCTATTCAAAATATTGTTTTATATGATCATAACTTTCTATTTAGAATTTTATTTTTGAGATTTTTTAATTTCTAATTTAGAAAAACTTTTTTATTATAGCAATTGAGTTTTCTAAGTTTCTATTTAAAAATATTGTTTGATATAGTAGTTTTTTTATAACATAATATAAAACTATAACACGTAGTTATATTATATACAATTATTTAATAAATGATAAATAATGGTTTAAAACTAATTGTGAAATTGAAATGAACTCGTGCATCGCGCGTTATAATTATAATAATAAAATTTAAATAAATTTAATATTTATTTTTATTAATAATTAGTTAATTAGTTAAATAATCAAAATAATATATAAATAATAGTTATTATTTAATTATCATTTTTATAAAACAATAATTATCAAGTAAATAAAATAATAAATAAAAATTTCAAAACTTATAATTATATACAGAGATATATATAAAAAAATTATTTATTGATTTATACGTTCAATGTTATATAACACAATTTTAAGAGAAAATTTATTAAACTTAAACCAAATAATATTAAATATTTTATAATAAAAAATAAAATTAATAGATGATTGCAAACTATATATACATATATGAGGTAATAATAACAAAAAGTTGTCTATTAACTCATATCTTTAATTTTTTGTGACACAATTTTAAGATAAAAATTTATTAAAATTGAATGAACTAATTCTTTACAATAATATACTACTGTTTGCTCTTATATGCTTAGAATTTTGAACACATAGTGGAAGTAATTTAAATCTTGTTTTTCTATTTAGAATTTTACTTTTTAGATTTTTCTAATTTCCTATATATAAGTAGTTTAGAATTTTTATTTATTAGATTTTTTAATTTTATGTAACATAATATCTTAACTTTTTACTTTAGATTTATTTTTTGATATGCCAATTTTTTATAACATAATGTAAAATAATGACATGTGGTTGTATTATAAATAATTATTTGACAAATGACAAATAATGGTTTAAAACTAATTTTGAGACTGAAATTAATAATATATATTGATTGACTATCTGTGTTGGTTGATAATATTCTATCCAAGTCTAATAGATCTCTAAAAAAATATTATAAGATTAATTGCAATGCATATTTTTATATCTAAAAAATATTTAAATGCAACGAACATATTGGCTTTCTAAGATATTATATTACTGACTAGTGATCACACGTTGTCATATATTTTTGAAGAGTTTCTTGATTCTCATGAGCTTCTATAAGTAGTCAACAGCGTCATATGTTACCCCTTTATTATGCACAAGTTCCTTATCACCATATGCTCATAACAATTGTGACCATACCAGACATGTTAACATCACTAACAACTGGTTGTTTGCTTTTATATATTTAGAATTTGGATAAACAATAGAATTAATTTAAATTTTTGCTTCCTATTTACAATTTTTATTTTTAGAATTTTATAATTTCCTATTTAGAAGTAGTTTAGATTTTTTATTTATTAATTTTCTATTCAAAATATCTTGACTTGCTATTTAAAAATATTTTTTTAATATAACTGTTTTCTATAACATAATGTAAAATAGTGACATATAGTTGTATAATACACAATTATTTGATAAATGACAAAAAATAGTTTAAAACTAATTCTAAGACTGAAATTAATAATATATATTGATTGATTATGGACAATGATAATCTATCAAAGTCTAATAGATCTCAAAAAAAAAATTTGGAAGGCAAACTGCACTATATATTTTTATATCCAGAAAAATATTCAAATTATGGGTATTGGTTGATAATATTTTATCCAAGTCTAACAAATCTCTAAAAAATTCTTTGATAGTTAACTGTATTGCATATTTTTATATCTAACAAAATATCAAAATGTAACAACCATATTGGTTTTCTATGATGTTATAGTACTGACTTGTATTCACATGTTGTCATATATATTGATGAATTTCTCAATTTTCATGAGCTTGTGCAAGTAATCAACAACACCATGTGAAACCCCTTTATTATGTACAAGTTCCTTATCATCATGTGCTCATAACAACTGTAACCATGTCAGACATGTTAACATCACTAACAACTAATTGTTTGTTCTTATATATTTAGAATTTTGAATAAATGATAGAAGAAATTTAAATAATGGTCTTATTTAAAATTTTTCCTTTTAAAATTTTCTAATTTCCTATTTAAAAGTAGTTTAGAATTCTTATTTATTCATTTTCTAATTTGATGTTCAGAATATTTTGACTTTCTATTTAAAAATATTTTTTTGATATGACAATTTTCTATAACATAATGTGCAATAATGACATGTAACTGTCATATACATAATTGTTTAACAAATGATAAACAATGGTTTTAAACTAATTTTGAGACTAAAATTAATAATATATATTGCTTGGTAATAGATATTGGTTGATAACAATCTATCCAAGTCCAATAGATCATTAAAAAAAATATTTGAAGGCTCATTGCACTGCATATTTTTATATCTAAAAAAAATATTTAAATTATGGGTATTAGCTGATAATATTCTATCTATTAGTTATGTGTCCTAGGCCAATTTTTGTAATAGATATTTTCTTAATAATGTCATGGTTGTAATTTTATTAACTATCTCTTTTATATTTTGTTTATGGTTAAATTATAAATTTCATGAATAATTAATTCTACCTAATATCATAAAGTATGTGACTTAATAATAAAATTTTTAGGTATAAAGAATTTTATTCTAAATTGTCTTTAGTAGGTCATTATTATTGTGATAATAATGAATGGAAATTAGTATGTATTTTAATTGATGACTATGTTTTGCTAGTCATGAATATGTGATATTAAGTCAAACACATAAATACATGTTTTAAAAAAATACTATATTGGACCGACCAGCTATGAGAATACTATATGAATAAGTGGTTAGTGATTCTCATGCAATAGTATTAACTTAATCATCTAACCTAAAAATCACCATAGATTTCAATATGATGAACTTTATGTTTTGATACAGTCCAACGTTATTTTTAACAAGATAATTCTATATACTGATATTTGACATAAAGTAAACCATATAGAGAAATATCAGTGATTGAAAAGAAATTGGTCCTCAAATATTTATGAGAAATATATCTCTGTGCCCCTAGATAAGTTAAACAAAAAAGATTGCATGACCATGCAAAAATGAATTGATAAAAGTTATCAATGTCATTTTACATCAGTCTACTTGGAGATTAGAAATAATTGAACTATATAAGGATGACATGATCTATGTCTTTTGTTCAATTAAAATATAATGTGACAAAAAGATTGTGATACTATTTGTAAAATAAGTTAGGTCGGATCATTGACCTTCACATAATTGAGGTAGTTATAATGTCTTATTAGAGACCACTTATGATTTATAAGTTAGAAATAGGTTTTGACTCATAACCAACATTATGTGAACCTACAGGGTCGCACACATAAAATGGGTCCAAAATGAAATTGTATTTTCTACTCTCTCTAGATATATATTAAGATAATTAAAAAAATTATCTTGATATTTAGATATCTTTTTTCATTTTAAGAGTTAAAATGAAATAGGATATTATCTTATATGTACTTTTAATATATAGAGTTGACATAAATATCTTAACAATCACACGCACACATTTAGGGCTTTCTATCAAAAATAGTGAATATTCATGTTACTTTTTGGAAAATATTTTACAAATAGAAAGAGACAGAGAAAAACCCTAATGTTAGTACACTACACGTTTTGGAGATAGTTTGTTCATATAGATACCTGTAGAGGACGTTCACTCTTTGATAGCTTTCACTCGATAAGTTAGACTAAAGAGATAGCATGACCATGCGAAAATGAATTGATGAAAATTATCAATGTCATTTTACATTAGTATACTTCGAGATTGATGATCTATGCCTTATATTCAATTGAGATATAATGTGACAAAATGATTATAATATTATTTGTAAAATATATTAGGTTAAATCATTGACCTTTACATAATTTGGATAGTCATAATGTCTTACTAAAACCACTTATGAGTTATGGGTCAGAAATAGATTTTGGCCCTTTACCAGCATTATGTGAATCTACATATTCACACATATAGAATAGGTCAAAAACAAAATTATATTTTCTACTCTCTCTAGATATATATTAAGAAATTAAAGATATTATTTTGATATTTAGATATCTTTTTTTGTTTTAAGAGTTAAAACGAAATAGGATATTATCTCATATGCATCTTTAAGATATAGAGCTGACATAAATATCTTAACAGTTAAAATATATATGTATACACATACATACACACTGTTGGACTAAGTTGGTAAACCTAAGTCAAAGGTCTCTTTTGATCTTGATAATGAAGATTAATAGGTTTTAACATCTTGTTTAAGTGTTGTTTTTGCAGTATGTAAATTAGGTTTGCATTAAAAGTTATATGGAAGTTTTAATCTTCAACATGGAGTAAGACATCCAAATTTGCTGTCAAAAACTTCTAAATCGTGACCATGACCTTACAATAAGGATGGATAAATTTAAACCAGATGAATTCGTGGAGCAAATCATAGTCACGATCTAACCAAATAAGACATTAATGTCATACATAGTGATTTTTGGTGACGTTTGTATTCCTAGTTATAACCGCAACTTTGTAGTTGTATGGAGGGAAACAAGTCTTCAACCATAATATGTCAAGTGTCCAAGATGACCGTTAGGATAGTAAAATTTATGAGGGTGAAAAATCTGTCAAGACTGCGACCTATGGAAGTAATTTTTCCTCACCAAACAGAAGGATTCACAATTACTGTCTCGTCCAAGAAGGATCTTAATCACGACCATGACCTTTGGTTAGTTAGACAAATGCAACAACTATTTTTCTTAGTGAACCAATAACAACATGACATGTGGTCTAGCTGTTAGACATAAAATGAGATTCTCCACTCCGATTTTCATCTTTCTAATGTGAATTGGAAATTTTGACCGTAAAATGTCAGTCACTACCATGAAGTTAGTCTGACAGGCATTTAATGCAAAATTTGTCTAGCTTACCTTAGAGATTTAGACATAGTTTGTTAGTGACGTCTCTTTGGTGGTTGTTGCCTATAAATACTCCACCAAACAGAAATCAATGAAAGAGAATATCATTGATTATAGTTAAACTCTTGCAATTTTACTTCTCAACTGCTTATTCTTTGTATGTGAGTTATTATTGTTGGATGTAAGCATTAAACACCATTGTAATTTGGTTTGAGAGTTAACTTAGCTGTCAAAACTCTTATATTAGGTTAAGTTTTAGCCTTATGAAAAACACTTGAGTGAGGTTTTTATGTGAGTCTTGAAACACATGTTATAAGGTTGTGTGAGCCATTAAAACACATTGTAAGGTTGGTGTAAGCTTAAAAACACCACTTTGAGTTAGTAAAACTCCCAATTATGAAGAATTGGGGAGTGAACATAGGGTTCATTAACACCTGAACCATTATAAATATTATGTGTTCATTTCTTCTACTTCTCTTCCAACCTCCAAACACTTTGTCTTCCCTCCAAATTTTTTAAATTCCTATCAATTCAACCCCCCCTTCTTGGTAATCAAGGGCCAACAAGTGGTATCACAGCCAAGTCTCAATTCAAACCTTAATTGTGTGAGAAAAGATTAATGGCACAAGAAGGAATCTACACCCATCTCAAACCATACATTGATGGATCAGACTATACACATTGAAGGTATAGGATAGAGATATACTTGGATAGTGATGTGGTGGATTTTTGGGACATTATGGTAAAAGAGTGGAAGTCACCTACTAAAGTGGTTGATGGAAGTGAAAAGTTGATCCCAAAAGAAGAATGAGTGGTAGCTCATAGGAGATCAAATGGAAGGAACAAGTGGGCAATGACAATCCTTCTTAGTTCTTTATCAAGGGAAGAAATATGAAGGGTTCAACATTGCCTCATAGCCCATGGAATATCGAAACCTTTAGAGAACTACCATGAAAGCACAACATTGGTGAAGTCCAGCAGATTGGAGATGTATGTGATGAAATGAGAGATGTTCATGATGAAAGACAATGAAAGCATCACATATATGACAAATAGACTCCTATTGATTATAAAAAACATGAAGAAATTCAGAAGGATGCTCACCAATCATGAGGTAAACTAAAAAATACTTAAATCCTTACTTCTTGAGAAATTTGATGCCAGGGTATGCAGCCTACAATAGTCAAATCTAGAAATTGGAAAGGTCTAAATTGATGTCCTTATAGGTAAGCTTCTAACTCATGAGCTAACCTTGAAAAAGGATAAGGGGATGAAGAAGATAAAATGGCAAGGGGACAAGAATGACAAAGAAGAAAATAAGACCTTAGCTCTCAAAACTCTTTCAAAGACAAAGAAGCAAAGATTGTTTTAAGTGATGATGATAGTGATAAAGACGAGAAGGAGCTAGCCACGCTTTCTAAAAGAACCAAAAAGCTAATAAGAAAAAGAAAATATAGAAGAAACTTTAAGAAAGCAACTCCCAACCTTAAAAAAAGAATGGGTGAGGTAACATGCTATGAGTATGGCAAACAAGGTCACATCAAGTCTGATTGCCCCAAGCTGAAAAAGTAAAAAAAAAAAAAAGGACAAGGAAAATAAGAAGAGCTTCAAAGCTACTGGGGATGACATCTTAAGTGAAGAGGATGAAGATGAGAAAGTGGCAAATATATGCTTAATGGCAAAAGATGACTCTTCAAATGAGGTAAACTCTTCACCTCATTCTTGTGAAAACTATGATGCATTAGATGATGTAGATGATGAGCTCTTTGAAGCTCTCTTACCTTGAAATGTGACAAATACAAGTCACAAATGAAAACTTATAAGAAAAAATGTTCTAAACTAGAGGATGAATTTAAATCCTTAAATGATCTTGTATGTGAGTTGAAGACTTCTAATGAAGAACTCAAAAAGTCTTTAGAGAGTCTTTCTAAGCTTACATCTTCCATAAATTTCTTAAGAAATG
Source organism: Omphalea diandra (assembly GCA_949677035.1). NCBI lineage: Eukaryota > Viridiplantae > Streptophyta > Magnoliopsida > Malpighiales > Euphorbiaceae > Omphalea > Omphalea diandra. Next base: position 7,688 of record CATIWR010576861.1, on the reverse strand, counting down.
AAAATGATACCTTGAAAGAAGAGGTAGTTGAGCTTAGAAATTCTATCTCTAAGTTTCATAAAGGGAAGGAAGCTTTAGATACATTAATTATATCTCAAAGACCCCATTAGTTAGACATAGTCTTAGCTTCAATGAAGGCTCCTCATCATCTAATCCCCCTCTCACTACTTTCATTAGAGCTTCAAACACCTCAAACATCTAGTATTGAGATAGTTAGAAGGAAAAGTGCTCATAACACTAAGCCACCAATGCCCAAGGGCAAAAGGAAGACATATTAAGGTTCAAAGCCTATGCCAAAAAAGGCTAACCATGCATACATCTACACCACAAAACATGCTCACCCCAACACACACAAAAAGTTCTCTTATACTCCTAATCATTCATGCATATGCTGACACTCACATTATCTTGGTATGAGAAGTACTCTTACTCATACCAAAGCTATGTATAGGAGAAAGACTCACAAGTCTAAACTCCAATATCATTATTACATGAAGTTTGTCATATAAACATCTATTGTTATATTAGAAAGGCTCACATCAAATTAGAGGATTCTTTTAGGCCTACCCCCAAGGACCCAAGTATGCTGGGGTACCTAAACAAAAGTAATTTGTTTGTATTATGTAGGATTGTTTGGCAGCCACCAATGAAGTCAATGATTAACATATGGATAGTGGATGCTCAAAGCATATGACGGGCAACAAAAAGCCATTTATGACCATAAAAGAGTAGGAAGGTGGCAATGTCAATTTTAGAAACAATGCCATGGGCAAGGTAATTAGCATTGAAACTATTGGTAAAAATGGTTGTTCACTTATTGATGATGTTCTGCTTGTAAATGGTTTATAACATAATTTGCTTAATGTAAGTCAATTATGTGATAAATGTAACAAAGTCACATTTGACCCTAGAGAATGTCGAGTTACCATTTTAGTGGATAAAAATGCAATCTTCAAAGGTGAAAGGAGGGACAATACCTACCTAACTAACTTAGACAATTTGGCTAACCAATCTTTCAAGTGTCTTGTGTCACTTAGCAACGAAGTTTGGCTTTAGCATAAAAGACTTGATCATGCTAGCATGAAACTCCTACAAAAGCCTAAAAAAAAGGAAAACTAATGGAAGGTCTTCCCAAGCTAAAGTTCTCAAAGGACAAGACATGTGGACTATGCCAAATGGGAAAGCAACAACTATCCTCATTCAAGGCAAAAAATGTTGTAAGTACATCTAAACCTCTTCAACTTATCTATATAGACTTAATTAGACCTACTAAGAGTGATAGTTTAAGTGGAAAATATTATGTTCTGGTCTCAGTTGATGATTACTCTAGGTTTACTTAGGTATCATTTCTAGCTTATGACACTTTCGATGCTTTTAAAAGATTTGCACAAAAAGTTCAAAATGAAAAAGGTTACTTCATCTTTTCCATAAATAGTGACCATAGAAAAAAAATTTCAAAATGAATCTTTTGAATCTCATTGTCTACAGAATGAGATTTCTCATAATTTTTTAACTCATAGAACACCACAACAAAATGGTGTTATAGAGAGGAAAAATAGAACACTAGTAGAGATGGCTAGAACTATGCTCAATGAGTATTCCTTGCATAATTACTTTTGGGTCGAAGCCATAAATACTTCTTATTACATTGCTAATCATGTTTTCAAAAGACTCATTCTCAATAAAACTTTTTATGAGCTTTGGAATGGTAGAAAGCCTAAGTTGTCATACCTAAGAGTCTTTGGGTGCAAGTGCTACATCTTAAATACCAGCGATAATCTTGAAAATTTTGATTCAAAGACAAATGAAGGTATTTTTCTAGGATATTCCACCTCTAATAAAGCCTATAGAGTTTTCAATAACAACATTATGGTTGTTGAGGAGTCAATGAACATTGTATTTGATTAATCTAGTAAACTTGATTTTGGGAAAGGTTCTCTTATTGATAATCTTGTAAGTGACTTTGAGAAAATGGAATTGGAGTCAACTTCAAGAGAGATTGCTAAAAACCGTGATGAAGACAAGTCATCAAAAGAAGAAAAGGAATTCCAACCACAACAAGTAGAAATTTCAGATCAAGATCTTCCCAAAGATTGGAGATTCTCAAAACATCACCCAAAGGATCTAATTATTGGTGATATTTCCAAGGGTGTAAGTACCAGATCTCAACATAATGCTTTAAATAATAATTTTGCATTTATTTCTCAATTTAAGCCAAAATTAATTAATGAGACTCTTGATTATAAAACTTAGGTGATTGCCATGCAAGAGAAACTCAACCAATTTGAGAGAAACAATGTATGAAAACTTGTTCCTAGGTTGAAGGAACATCCTATTGTAGGATGCAAGTGTGTGTTTAGGAATAAGTTAGATGAGCAAGGTTTCATTACTAGAAATATGGATAGATTGGTTGCAAAAGGGTACAACCAAAAGGAAGACATTGGTTATGATGAAACTTATGCCCCCATAGCAAGATTAAAGGTCATTAGTATTCTTTTAGATTACGCATCTCACATGAATTTTAAACTTTTCAAATGGATGTTAAAAGTGCATTTTTAAATGGTCTTATTGAAGAAGAAGTTCATGTTGGACAACCTCCTGATTTTGAATCTCACATCTTTCCAAATCATGTTTATAAGTTAAATAGGGTTATGTATAGTTTAAAACAAGCTCCAAGAGTTTGGTACGAAAGGTTTAGCTCATTTTTTTTGCAAAATGATTTTGAGAAAAAGAAGGTCGATACTACCTTATTTGTTAAAAGGTACAATCATGACACACTCATTGTACAAATATATGCTAATGATATTATATTTGGTGCTACTAATGAATCTCTTTGTAAAGATTTTGCTAAGTGTATGACTAAGGAATTTGAGATGAGCATGATGGGAGAGCTTAAGTTCTTTCTTGGCCTACAAATCAAGCAAACAAAAAAAGCCATATTCATAAACTAAGCCAAGTACTTAAAGGATATACTCAAGAAATTTGGCATAGAAGGATGCAAAGTAGCAAAGACACTAATGAATGCTACCATCAAACTAGACAAAGATGAATCAAGTAAGTCTATTGATGAAAAGAGATATAGAGGTATGATTGACTCTCTACTTTATCTCACTACTTCTAAACTCGATATCATGTTTAGTGTATGCATCCGTGCTAGGTTTCAATCTTGCCCTAAAGAATCACATCTTAATGCTGTTAAAAGTTTTCTTAAGTATTTACATGGCACATTACACTTAAGTTTATGGTATTCTAGAAATTCATCCTTTAATCTTTTAGGATATTCGAATGCAGATTATATCGGTAGCTTACTAGATAGAAAGAGCACTTCCGGAACTTGACAATTTATAGGAGAATGCTTAGTCTGTTAGTTTTATAAGAAGCAAGTTTTGGTTGCCTTGTCCACCGTTGAAGCAGAATATGTGGCTGTGAGTTATTGTTGCACCTAAGTTCTTTAGAGGAAACAACAATTAAAGGATTATGGAAAATTTTTTTTTATCACATTCCCATCAAATGTGACAACATAAATGCAATAAATCTTTCAAAGAATCTCATGCAACACTCTAGGAGTAAACACATTAACATTGGGCATCACTTTATTAGAGATCATATCTAAAATGGTGATGTGGTGTTGAAGTTTATTGACACTAATCATCAACTTACAGATATTTTTAGTAAACCCTCAATGAAGAAAGGATAAACTTCATTAAGAGGGAGCTGAGAATGTTTGATGGAAGCTCCCTAAAGTGAAAATAAGATATTTTAGAATGTTCTTTATTTAAAGTATTGTTTTAAGTAATTGAATGTTATATTTGATAAATGTGTACTATACTTCTTTAGATGTCTTAATTCTTTATGCAAATGTGTTTCTCTATGCTAATTTGTATGAATTAAGCATCAATTCATTAAGTGGAACAACTAGGAAGGTCAATTCTTATCTCTTCATGATTTCTTTTCTTGCCACGTAATTCTCGATCGCAATTTATAGGCACTTGTCAAACTTTCTATCACACATCAATTTCACAGTCACTATTTCAATTATCCACCATGAATTTTTTCAAAATTAAAAATTTTGACCATTAACTCCTTTAATTTTTGAGGAATTTTTGTCTGTTACTCAGAGTTTTTGTAATTAACGGTCACGACATGAGGTTCGTGATCGCGAATTAGAGTAATTGCCAAGCATTAACTGATTTGACTACCAACCGATGACACCCCTTCATTAATTGCAAATTTGACCGTTTGTTACCATTTTTGCACTAGTTTTTTGCCTATTTAAACCTTTTTTAATAGTGTTCCATCTCACTTTTACACAATCTCTCCATCTCTCTTTATTCTGGTCTCAAATCTTCTACAATCTTCACTCTTCTCCAATGGCTCCCAAAAAGCTTTCTAGAGCAGAGAAAGGAAAGGGCATAGCCTAACCCTCTAGTCCTCTTGCTCTTCACTTGATGAAAGGGATTACCAAAAAAGAAAAGGACCGCTACAAAGTCAACTCCTTCAAAATTATCCAACCTAATAAGATTCCCTCAACCTTTCTCTTTGAATCCCTAAGAATCAAGGATGAAATTCATGCCTACCTATCCAACCTAGCTTAAAATGAGTTTATCTTTCGAGATGAACCCGACTACAAAGAAATCATTAAGGAGTTCATGTGCGCAGTCACTTTGAGCCGTAGAGCCAAATCTGGAGCAGGTCAGTATGGGTTGATTTTTCAGGCTTTTGGGGATCCTTTCTTTATCAATTTTGAACAACTTTCCAACCTTTTTAATCTACAAGTGGGAGATGATATCCCTTTTATCATCTCTATAATTGATATCATCTACTCAGAATATTGGTCCGAAATCTCCATTAAAACCAAACATGACCCTAAAACATCTTTAGCCAAATATATCCACACCCTTCCTAATTGGCTTCTTCATCATATCATTACCTTTTTTGTGAATGCAAGAGGTGATGGAAACAAAAAGGTCTTTCAAAAGGATCTAGCCTTTCTTTTCTGTTTAACTAAAAACAAACTTATCCAAACCTGCCGATACCTTATGGATCAATTGATTCACATGAATACCAAGCTAAAGAGCCAATTTCTTCTAGCCTCTCATGTCACAACAATTTATAAATATGTGGGAGCACTCAATGAGAAAAATGAAAAATTCCTCATAGTGAAGTATTTGTCATCCCATAACTTCCTTGACTCGCCCTACCTAATCAATGCTAAGACTATATATCTAGATTCTTATACCTACACCTTGGGTTCTTTTGGGGCTAAGAAGTTTGAAACTTCTCAAGCCTTAAAGAGGAAGAGGTTTGTCATAAAAACGGGTACTCAACCAATTCCACCTCTCTAGCCTAAACCTAAAACCCAATCCTCTACCATCTTTGTCTCCTCAATAAACAAGAAATTGGACAAAGTTATAAGGATGATTAAGAGGAGATTTTTTCTACTTTCCCACCTCCAAAGTGACTTGGTGGATCTTCAAGAAAAGGTGGGTGCTACTTCTTGCCACCTCCTTGATTTTGAAGATTGGGAGGATCTTTAAAAGAAGAAGAAGATCAAGAGGTAGAGGAAAGGGATGAAGCATAAGGAGGAGGTATAGATGAAGAAATTGTTGATTCTAAAGATGATGATAGCTCTCCAATTTTTTAGTGTTCTTTCCTAGGCTTATAGTAAAACACCCAATTGTGAAGAATTAAGGAGCGAAAATAGAGTTCATTAACACCTGAACCACTATAAATATTATGTACTCATTTTTTCTACTTCTCTTAAAATCTCCAAACATTTTGTCTTCCCTCCAAATTTTTTAAACTCCCACCAATTCAATTCCCCTTCTTGGTGCTCAAGGGTCAACACACACGTTTAGGGTTTTCTATCAAAGGGAGTGAACATTCACGTTACTTTTCAGAAAATATTATATAGAGAGATAAAAACCCTATTGCTAGCACACTATCTATTTTGAAAATAGTTTGTTCTTGTGAATACCTGTAGAGGACATTCACTCTTTGACAGTGCTTACTTGATAAGTTAGACTAAAAAAATTGTATAACCATGCAAAAATGAATTGATAAAGATTATCAATGTCATTTTACATTAGTCTACTTGGAGATTGAGAAATAATTGAACTATATAAGGAAGATATGATTTTTGTCTTATATTCAATTGAGATATAATGTGACAAAATGATAATAATACTATTTGAAAAATAGGTTAGGTGAGATCATTGACCTTCACATAATTTGGATAGTCATAATATCTTGCTAAAGGCCACTTATAACTTATGGGTCAGAAAATAAGTTTTAGCCCACTACCAATATTATGAGAACCTACAGGATCACACACATAGAATAGGCTCAAAACAAAATTGTATTTTCTATTCTCTTTAGATATATATTAAGATAATTAAAGATATTATCTTGATATTTAGATATCTTTTTTGTTTTAAGAGTTAAAGCAAAATAGGATATTATCTCAAGTGTATCTTTAAGATATAAAGTTGGCATAAATATTTTAGCAGTTAATACACACACACACACACGTGTTTAGGGTTTTCTATCAGAAAAAGTGAACATTCATGTTACTTCAAAAAATATTTTATAGAGAAAGAGAAAAATTTCAGTGCTAGTACACTAGCTATTTTGGAGATAGTTTATTAGTGTGGATACCTATAGAGGACGTTCACTATTTGATAACGTTTAGATCTAACTCCAAACTTGAGGTAAGATGTTACTAATGTAAACTCTCTCTTTGTCTTCCAACAGATTTGTCTTTCCTGTCCGAATTGGTAAGGTTTTGTATCATTCTTTTCCATTTAATCGAATTGCATGTATCCTTGGTGGGTTTCACATATAGAAAATTTTTATTTTCCCTCTTTGCTCATTCTATAAAACCCAACACTATCCAAGTCTAATAGATCTCTAAAAAAATCTTTTAAGATTTACTGCACTGCATATTTTTATATCTAAAAAATATTAAAATGTAGCAATCATATTGACTTTCTAGGATATTATGGTACTGATTTGTAATCTTACGTTGCACATGTTCCTCGATTCTCATGAGCTTCTACACATAGTCAACAACACCATGTGTAACCCTTTTATTATGTACAAGCTTCTTATCACCATATGTTCATAACAACTATAATCATGTCAAACATATTAACATCACTACTAACTAGTTGTTTGCTCTTATATTTTTAGAATTTTGAAAAAACAACAGAAGTAATTTAAATTTTGACTTTCTATTTTAAATTTTTAAATTTTAGATTTTTCTAGTTTCTTATTTAGAAGTAGTTTAAAATTTTTATTTATTAGTTTTTCTAATTTCCTATTTAGAATATTCTAACTTCCTATTTAGAAATATTTTTTTTAATATGACAATTTTCTACAACATAATGTCAAATGATGACATGTGATTGTACTATACACAATTGATTAATAAATGATAAATAATGGTTTAAAACTAATTCTGAAATTAGAATTAATATTATATATTGATTCCAATCTGATATGCAATTTATATTTTTTATTTATAAATTTATTTTATACATATGATGTATCATTACAAAGTTTATAAATTTTGTTATTTTATAAAATTATTTATTATTCATATGTTATACAAATAAAAATTTTAAATGCATAAAGTTAATTAATAAATAATTTTCTAATATATATATATATATATATATATATATATA
>CATIWR010576837.1:0-16178 GCA_949677035.1 Omphalea diandra | reverse complement strand
TCAACTTACGGGCACGATCCCAGTGGAATTATCTTCTTTGAAAGAGCTAACGAGGCTGACCTTGATGAAAAATCAATTGACGGGTGAAATACCAGCAGGAATCGGTGAACTACCAAATCTTGACATATTATCTCTATGGAACAACTCCCTCACTGGGATTCTCCCTCAAAAGCTCGGTTCCAATGGGAGGTTACAGTGGCTAGACGTGTCATCCAACTCCCTCGCCGGTCCAATCCCGCCAAATCTTTGTCAAGGAAACAAGCTATTCAAGCTCATTCTGTTCTCCAACAAGCTCAACGGAAGCCTACCAGAATCTCTAGCAAACTGTACTTCTTTGACAAGATTCCGAGCCCAAGACAATCATCTCAACGGCTCAATCCCGAGCGGGTTTGGAACGTTGATGAACCTAACATTCGTGGACCTAAGCAAGAACGACTTCAGTGGCGAAATCCCTCACGATCTTGGCAATGCACAGCAGCTCCAATACCTAAACATTTCGGAGAACTGTTTCCGCAGCGGATTACCTTCTAACATATGGAGCGCGCCGAATTTACAAATATTGTCGGCCAGTTCATGCAAACTGACGGGCGAAATTCCGGATTTTATCGGATGCAGCAGCGTGTACAAGATCGAATTGCAAGATAATTCGTTAACCGGCGCCATTCCTTGGGATATTGGACACTGTGAAAAGCTCTTGTCTTTGAATTTGGGCAGGAATTCTCTCACAGGCATAATTCCATGGGAAATATCTACCCTTCCTTCGATCACAGCTGTGGACCTTTCTCATAACTCGCTTACCGGCTCAATCCCTTCCAATTTCGTTAACTGCAGCACTTTAGAGAGCTTCAATGTGTCGTATAATCGCTTAACGGGGCCAATTCCCGGCTCCGGTTCTATATTTCCAAACTTGCATCCGTCGTCGTTTTCAGGAAACGACGGGCTTTGCGGCCGCGTTTTGGCGAATCCCTGTGCTGCGGACACGCTGACAGCCGGCGAGGTTGAGGTCCGCCAGAGGCAACAGCCGAAGAAGACCGCCGGAGCTATCGTGTGGATTATGGCCGCTGCGTTTGGTATTGGATTATTCGTGCTAGTTGCTGGGACCCGGTGCTTCCACGCGAATTATAACCGTAAGTTTTCTGATGAACGCGAGATCGGACCGTGGGAATTAACCGCCTTCCAACGGTTGAATTTCACGGCTGATGATGTAGTGGAGTGCCTGTCGATGACGGATAAGATCATCGGGATGGGATCAACTGGTACAGTGTACAAAGCGGAGATGCCAGGTGGCGAGATCATAGCGGTGAAGAAGCTGTGGGGCACACAGAAGGAGAATATCCGACGGAGAAGAGGGGTTTTAGCTGAGGTGGACGTGTTGGGGAATGTGAGGCATAGGAATATAGTGAGATTGTTAGGGTGCTTCAGCAATAGGGAATGCACGATGCTGCTGTACGAGTACATGCCAAATGGGAATTTAGAAGATTTATTACATGGAAAAAATAAGGGGGAAAATCTAGTGGCTGATTGGTTTACGAGGCATAAGATTGCTCTAGGGGTGGCTCAGGGGATATGCTATTTGCACCATGACTGTGATCCGGTGATCGTGCATCGCGATCTTAAGCCTAGTAATATTCTATTGGACGGTGAGATGGAGGCTAGAGTGGCAGATTTTGGCGTGGCGAAGTTGATACAAAGCGATGAGTCCATGTCAGTGATTGCTGGATCTTGTGGTTACATCGCCCCTGGTGAGTTTTGTTCTTGTTTCCTCACAAACCTGCATTTAATTTGATGAAAACGTTTAATTTTGTTTTGTTTGGTTTGTTACTACTCGTAGGTGATGCAAGTATGATATTCATTGTCATTATTCACTGGATCAATTTTATTGCAGGAAAGATGATCAACTCAACAATGTTTGCAGTTTTGAAAGATAAAAAAATTCAGTAATTTTATGAATCTCTACCGTATAGTGATTAATTCCTTCCATTGAAGAATCCTGTAAATTGTTTTTTTTTTTTTTTTTGGTGGGGTCATTTCAGTCCAAATCTTAGCTTATTAGGAAATGGTAGAGATGTTAGTCACGTTTTTGTTCTTGGATACCTTTTTATCCGACTCTGTCCGTTTTAGTTCGTTTTGTTTGGGTGATCAAATCCACCCTCCACTACCGGGGTTGCGTTGGGTTGGGGAACCATCCAAAACATTCTTTTGATGGGTTATTTTTCCATCAGTTATAATAATATGAACACCAGCAGCCAACTATTGATTTCCCTTTACTGTTGTTGTTAAAGCAAGTGTGGCTTGATTTTGTTTGGTTCCAAAAAAGAGTGGGCTAATAATACAGTGCGCGTCATTTCTACTTTTTTGCTGCAGCAAAATCATCAACTGTTTTTTTTGCAAGGCGCACTATTAGGCATGAACTGTTATTTATTTATTTTTTTTTATACATCATATTAATCCAAGAAAGATTTGGGATACTTTAATTGATTGCAGTTTTGACTTCATGATAATGCATTTCAATTCCAATGCATTTTGTATGGTGTTGGATCATTACTAATGTTTCTTTTTTTTCCCTCTTGTCCTGCAGAATACGCTTATACTCTACAAGTTGATGAAAAGAGTGATATTTATAGCTATGGAGTGGTGTTGATGGAAATTATTTGTGGTAAAAGATCAGTGGATGCTGAGTTTGGGGATGGTAATAGCATTGTGGATTGGGTAAGGTCTAAGATCAAGACTAAGAATGGCATCATTGACATTTTGGACAAGAATGCTGGGGCATCCATTGCATCTGTTAGGGAAGAAATGATGCAAATGCTTAGAATTGCACTGCTATGCACTAGCCCGAATCCGGCGGACCGACCATCCATGAGGGATGTTGTGCTGATGCTGCAAGAAGCCAAGCCCAAAAGGAAGTTGCCCGGAAGTGTATTTAGTAGTGGGGGTGGTGATAGCTTTGTTACTGATGGTGGTGCTATTGCACAAAAGCCTACTGTGGAATGTTAATATGATTAATTTTACTTTACTGGCTTCATTATCTTTTTTTTTTTTTTTACCTTTTTTTTCCCCAAATGGTGGGGATTGGTATAGGAGAAGTAATTTTTCTTAGTTTATTTCCAATGAAATTTTCAAGTGTTTCTTTGGTGTTATATACTGGGATAATGACACGTAAACTAGAGTGTTAATTGTATTTGTTTATGGAATGTGAAATGGTGAGTGGCCCAAAAGTGAGAAGATTTGCAATAATGAAAAGGCAAATTCTTGTAAGACCGAAATTGCCATAAAAAGGTAAACAAACAAAGAGAATACACCATAAAGAATCCTTATAATACTATGAAGCTTACTATATTTTAGGGATCAAAGAAGATTACAAATTTAAATTTTAGAAGCGTCTATCCCACTAAAATATTTCTAATATATATAATACTAACAATTTATGATATCTCTTCCTCAATCTTTCTATGCCTACTCTCTTTCAATCCGCCAACTTTAATCCTCAATGAACAAAAACTTTATGTAATTAGTTAATAAAAAAAGGAAACAAAAAGATTCATTCATCAAATTGTCAAATTTAAGGACATTAACTGCTATAGTCTAGTGGTAAAATGAGTCTATTTAGAAGTGAGTGTTAAAATTCAAATCTCATTAATATAAAATCTTTCATATCCAATTAAAAAAAGTTCCCAACATTTTTTTAAAATTTTTTAATAATGTTATAATCAAAGTCATTTTTTAAAAACTAAATTGATAAAATTTGAGTAAATTTAATAAGTTTCAAGAATTTTTAATTTAGTTTGATTATTTTTTGATATAAATTTATATTTCTATTTTCAATTTAATTACTTCAAAATAATAATTAAATTGATCGAAATAACCAAATTTCTGTTAATAATACATAAATTATGATTTTATAAATATTATATTTTTAAAATAGATTTTTATTGCTAATATATAATGATATTAGTTGTAATTATATTTTTCATTTAATATATAATTACAATCTTTATTAATAATATATATAATTTTATTTTAAACTATAAATAACAATCATTTGATTAGTTCGGTTATATAATGGATAATCAAATTAATACTTTGATTTTAATTATTTTCAATTATTTTATCCAAATTCGATTTGATTTTATTATATATTTGAAAATTAAAAAAAATTAATTACTTGAAATTTTAGTTTGATTTGATTAACTGAATGCTCATTGTTATTTAACTTACAAAGTTTATGTAATATAATATAAGAGCTTAAAATTTTAATTCATATATCTCTTTTTATTTTTGAAAATTTGTGATGCATTATGATTAGAGGTGAACAAACAGTTGATTTGTTTAATTTGGTTCGATTTTTTATTAAAATTAAATAAATCAAATTTTATATATTTAAAATCAAATCAAAATTTTTAGAAAAATAGAAATAATCAAACTGACTAAACTGAAATTTATGTGACTATAAATCAAATCAAATCGAATTTATAAAGTTCAATTTGATAAATATGATTTTATTCAAATTTATTTGATTTATTAATAATTTCAGTTAATTCATGTTTTTTATTTTTTATCTAAAAAACTAAATTAAAAACTGAAATTTTTAAAACTTAAAATTGACTGAAATCAATTTTATTAAAGAATAAATTGAACCATACTGAATTGAACCAATTTGATTCGATCAATTTTTCAGTTCAGTCTAATTTTTGTTCGCTCTCTAATTATGACATGGCAAAACGTATTCAAAATTTTTTAAATTTTGTGTATTTCTGTTTATTATTCTTACACATGGAGACCTTTATTTATTTATTTATTTTCCATCAAGAGTAACAGTGAGCGGCTGTGTTTTCAAGGTAAATTTGAAATAATTTTGAACAGAATTGCTGGAGAAAATATAGCTGCGACAGAGGGACCAGTTCGGGTCAAAACCTGCACCACATCACGTACAATCCCTAGTTTTTGGAGTACAGATTGCACTCGAGCTAGAGCCAGAGGCAGAGGCAGAAGCAGGTGGTTCATCTAAATGTTTGTTATATGTAATCTAGGACAGAACCAATCGGCCCGTATATTTCTTCTATTGGATCAGTAATTCCCTTTGCAGCGCAACCTCGGCTTGCCTTCTTGAAACCTAGGCCCATCCACCTCACATCAAGCAGGGGACTACATCCCTTGCTTGTCGGTATTTGGGTGTCTCTCGAGGTGAGGAGCAATATTCCGTTTAAAGTGAACATTCTTATCGAACAGAGCCTGTTTTCTTTATTTGGTAAGAATTTTTAAGAATTCGATTTGTTTTTATTTTCAATTTTATATATTTTAAATTTCATTATTTTAAAATAAAATGAACTGATATATATATATAGAGAGACAGAGAGAATAATACATAACAATTTCATCACAATTATACAAAATTTAAATTTTCTATTAAAAACAATGTTATCATTATTTATCTTTTTAAATGATTGTGCATTATTCAAATTTTATTATTTAAAAAATATTTATTTGCAATTGGGTTGAGTCTTAAAATATTAAAATTACATTGATAAATTTAAATCATCAAAATTAATCAATAAAATTATATTAATTATTTTATATCTTTAAATTAACGATAAAAATAGAAAATCCTCTAAAATTAATACATTCTAAAATTTTGAAACAAATAAAATCAATTATTATCAAATAAAATCTGCATATCGCATAACTGATGGTCTTATTAACTTAATAATATAGTGTTTGAGTGCTTATGCTGAATTGCAAGAGGTCAAATTCAAATTCGGCAACTGTTTTCTCTCTTAAATATTATGTTTCTGATTTCACGGGAACTAAATAGGCTAATCTTTTGAAATCTCATATTGATTATAAAAAATATGTATATGTTATATAAATTAATATGTTTTTACAAAATTATTATGATTTTGCAATTTTGTAAAAGAGAATGTCGTGTTTCTAATCCGCGTGTGTTTTTGTGTATTTACATTTGATTTTACCGTACAAAATTATCTTATTCTTTTAGGTATCTTCTTGGCTTCTTGATTCCTTTACTTGCATGAATTGTATTTTTGTACTCTCTTCCCATACCTGCAGACAAAGATTCATCAGTATTAGTATTGTGGCTAAATTAATAATTTTCACATGAAATATTGCTTTTGGACAAGTTATATCGTGGATCTTTATTCACAATACTTTATGGTCTACAAGTTTAAAATACCATGTGACAATAAATACAAAAAATTTTTATCTTTTTCGTAATTACTGTTTTATTTTTTTAACAAACTTTTTTCTTTACTTTAAATATTATTGATTTATTTATTTTTTTAACAAATTTTCTTTTTTTATTTTAAATACACATATTTATACTTTTATAGATCTTTTTTTTAATTTTTGATTACATTGATATTATTATTATTATTATTAGAAAAAAAATACTTATTTTTTTACAAAAAAAATGGTATACATTATAGGTTTATCAATTTTAATATTATTACAAAGGATTTTGAAAATATTAAATTATTTAATTATAAAAAATAAACCTGTAGTTTTATAAAAAATAAACTTACAATTTATAAAAATGAATTTACTGTTTATATCAAATGAATTTACAGTTTACAAAAAAAATGAATCTATGTTTACAAAAAATAAAATTACAGTTTACTGATAATAAATATACAATTTATACCAAAATGAACTTACAGTTTATAAAAAATGAATTTACAATTTATACCAAAATAAACCTATAACTTACAAAAAATGAGTGTGTAGTTTACAAAAAAATGAACTTACAATTTATAAAAAATGAACCTACAGTTTATTGATAATGAATTTATAATTAATACCGATTGAACCTATAGTTCACAAAAAATAAATATGTATATTTAAAGTAATTAAACCACAAAAAAATATAAAATCTATTTAATAAAAATAATCATCTTAAATATAAATTTAATATTATATTAAAATAAAATTATATTAAAAAATATTTAATACAATAATATAAATTAATTAATATTATAATTTAAATGATATATAATATTTCTATTTAATTATATATAATAACATAAATTATATAATTATAATAATATAATATAATTAAATAATATAAAATAATTATTTATTAATTTAATTATATGTTGTATTAATATAATTATATATAATATATATAATTATAATATATAAAAACACACAAAAATCTCATTTATAAAAAATAAAAAAACAAATAAAAAAAGAAATAATAAAAACTTGTATGTTGAGTGAAATGCGCGTAGAATGCATTGCTTTATCTTTTAATTTTCATACGTGTTATGAACTTGTGATCCATGTTAATATATAGGCATGGTTCAATGATATAACAACCCGTTGCTTTCCAGCCCAGGCTGTGAAATGTCTATTCGTTTTTACATTGGACCCATATAAGAATTGGATCGACACGGATTTTGCAGTTTGATGATGGGCCTCTGTGCATCATTGATCTTAATGGCTAAAGCCTCATATCATTGCCGCCGGATAGAAAAGTTCAAGGAAATAAAGAACAGAGACTCTATCTGTGAATCCAAGAAAGAGGTTATGTATTATAAGCTGGCTCACCAATAATTCAGAAGCCAACGTAAGTAACCTTTCTATTTCCGGCAGGCTCTCCTTTTGACTTTCTAGTGTGCTTGTAAGCTCTGTAAGCAGATAAAGAACATTTTCCACCTGATGGCCAAATCACAAAATGTGTTATCAACTGCTACACATTTAAGTATCCACTACTATGTAACCATCGGAAAATTTTATGGTATTCAATGAAGTATTGATATTCAAATCTCATATATATATATATACATAATGGATATATCTAAAAAAGTGTAGTTAGAAACCAAGACTTAAAATCAAACTAGGCATAACCTGCGTGAGAAATTTAGTGATTGTCACTTGTATACTATCCATGATTTCTGTTGCCGTGCTCATGGCTTTGCAGATGGATTCCACATCTCCCTGAAATTAATTAAGAGAGTAATGCTGAATAATATTGGTCATTCCATATTCATACTAAATAATAATTATCATTAATCATATAATAACTTTAAATCTATAAAATGTAATTCAAACTTAGATTTTTGTAGCAAATATTAATTTTAATATCAATTAATGTGATTTTAGTACACATGAAATGTACCTATAACATTTAAAATATAATTCAAATACTATTTTTACATTAGCATATATTTTATAATTTTTATAACTAAAATCTCAATATATTTTATATCAAGTTCTATATTATACATTTTATATTTAATTTAAAATATAAAATTATATAAATAATATACTGCTATATATTTATATAAAAATATATATTAAATTTTATTTGAGGATATTTTCGTCATTAAAAGTGTCACCCTTAGATTTATGAATTTATCATGGAATTATGTATGTACCGTAGCCCCTTCTGCTAAAGGGAGTTTAACAGACAGCGCTGACAATTTTCCTGTCATCCTGCCCACTGCTTCACAATTTTTTTTCTCAACTTTCGCCCAATCATTTAGCAGAATCATTTGTGGGTTAATAGTTTGATGTAATTTGATCTCGTGCTTCAGCTTTTGAATTTGAACTCTTTTCTCTAGTATGGTTTTTGTTACGTTGAAGATTCTAAGCCATACATGAAATACCCTATCCTGAAAAAATAAAATAACAACTTCAAATCACAGAGTTTTTGCTTTAGTAATACTGTAAGCATTAGGGAAAAAAAACAGTAATCAAAATGGAAGAAAAAGAAGAGGAGAGCTTACCTCTGCAACTCTGCTAACAGAGCCCATAGAATCCTCAGCCCTAGCATTAGCAAACCTCCACTGAAATAGCCTGGTGTGCAACACCCTGAACCTGTGGTTCTCCTCTTCTTGTACCGAAGACACTTTCTTTTGCCTAAAATACTTCAAAACACCGCTCATAGCCCCACCGCCACCGCTTTTAGCTTTCCCTTTCTTATCTCCACCACTAACAGTTGGGGACTCCAGTGGCAACATATTAAACAAGTTACTCGACCTTCCCGGCGATAACGCCCAAGCTGAAGGAGACTGTGATGCCGACCGTGGCCTCTTAGTTGCTGCTGCAGGAGAATCACGTGGGCTGCCGCGCTGCAAGAACCTAACATACCCATCTTTGCTATAATTATCTTGACTAGTAATAGACTTCTTTTGCGCGGTTGATGACAAAGGATAATTAATTGTATTCCCTTTTCTTGATCTGGTGGTTGATTTTGATCGGGTCCTAGTGAATGTTTGGCTAGTATTTGTACCGAAGATTGAATTATTTTCACTTCCACTTCTACTCCGAACAAGGCGTGGAGATGGGGGAGTTGGCGTTTGTGGGTGCCGGCGGGTGAGAGGGTATTCCATTTTCTTGTTCTAGTTCAGGTTGTCAGGAATTCAGCGCTTTGATTTTGTGAAAAAGCCTAGCTTTAAATACTGTAACACATATTTTCAGTCGATGTGCTGGCACGTTTAGATTTGGTGCAAATATTATGGTAAAATGTTGATGGCACGTCGTGTGGTCGTTGAGGAGAGGACAGAGCTAATTAGGTGCATGTCAATGGAAGGAAGGGCTGTGTCTTTCTTGGATTCACGTCGAGGCTTTCATGACGTGGTTTTGAAATTTCAATTACTTGTGCTTTTGTTCCTAGCCAAGTTGTTTTATCAACATGCTCAACACTGCACACTCTCCTTACCTTATCATATTATAATATTATAATTAATAATTTATTATTAAATTAAATAATTTTTTTATTATAAAATTAAATATTATTAAATTAAATAAAATTATTATTTATTATTACAATAAATCACATTATTTGACGATATTATTAAATTTATTATTATAATATTGTTGATATTTGTTTATCTCATATGTGCTTAGCATGCCGTGTATGCACTTCTAAAAACTATTATTATTATTATTATTATTATTATTATTATTATTATTATCAAAATATGATGAGATTTGAAGTTATATTTGTGCTTTTGTACAACTCAATTGAATGGTAAAATCAATATTTTTATAATTTAATTAATTATTTAACTGATCAACTAGACTATTTTTATTTCAATATCTTATTTAGATAATTTAAAATTTGAAAATGTTTAAAAAAATACCAATGAAAAACTAGAATTTATCCCGATACAGGTTTGAAGCCTTTTATCTATAAGATATGTACCCTACTAGTTCAATTTGTAGTTCCCTAACGCCCAATTGACAGCCCCATATTAGTAATTTTCTTTTTTTTTTTTTCTAATAATGGCCCAATATGAGTCAACAAAACAGCAATAATTTAGAAATTTAGCTTCCCTCGGTCAAAATAGAAGCCCTCACCAATGTTTTTATAACCGGCCAGCAAAGTGAACCGATGACCCGTGATCGATACTGATTAAATCACTTGATTGGATTGGTTTGATTTAATTAATTTAATAATAAGCAAAATTTAAAAAATATTATTAAAATAATTTTAAAAAATAAAAAATATTAAAATTTATCCAAATCAAACTAAACCGATTGATACTCTGAATCAAACTAAATTAATCAATGGTTTGATTTTCAATTTTTTTAATATGACTAAACAATTCAATCTAATTTTCAAAACATTGATTGCCATTCAATCTCAAAAAATAAATAAAATAACATATATATAAAAAAAACTATAACTCTCCATCTTTTTTTTAATTTACAGAAAGAAAATTTTTTAAATTAGTTCACATATTAATTGAAATTAATTTTTTTAAAAAAATAATTTTAAAGATGCACTACTCACATCCATTCAATAGAGATATTTGTTACAACTTTAAGTATTAAACTCACCTTTTAACAAGGGTGAACACAAAATAAAATATTAAGAAACCAAAATTTAAATTTATCGTCATTGATAATTATGTAGTGTAGTTATTTTAAATCTTAAAATATATTTTGTAGTTTATAATCTATTCAATCATCTATAAAAATATTATATTAAGCAAACATATGCTAAATTTTATAATATAAAATTATAAAAAATCATAATCACATGAAAAAATATATTTTCACGTTAAAGTAAATTTAAAATATAATGTTCAAACTGCAATATAAGTTTAGAAATAGTAATTAATATTGAAAAGTATTATATAAATTTTTAAAAAAGTTAGGTACAATATGGCAAATATGCAATAAAATTGCTAATATTCGATATATTAATAATAGATATAAAATGAAATATTTAAAAATTTGAAGACTAGTTTATTGTTCAAATGATAAAATTACTGGAATTTTTAGAATGATGCTAGAATACAAAATGACAAAAACTATTTAGAAGGTCTATAAAATGATTAATTAACAAGATGGTAGACTCAAATATCTATGATATGGTTAACAATAAAAGAAATCCTTATGAGAGGAGTCAAAATTATAAAAATAAATAAGAAAAGAACCTAATTAAAGACAAAATACAAACTCAAAGAGAGAGAGAAAAAATCTAGGAGGGTCAAGACTCCATTAGGGGCAGACATTTAATTTAAACTGAAAAATTAAAATATATTTTTTATAAACTAAACCGAATCGAATAATATTTAACACTAAATCAAATCAAATTGAAATATTTCGGTTCAGTTCGATTTGTCGGTTTGGGCTTTAAAGCTCAACATCATTGTTTTTTATTTTTTTACATTTAATTAGAATAAAATTTATTAATTTTGTATTATAAAATTATTTCTTTAATATTATTATTTAAAAACACAAATTAATAGAAAAAAGTCAAAATATTTAAAAAATAAAACTTCATCTTTAAAATAAAAGAAAAAAAAAATTGGTTTTGAGATATAAAAATTTAGTTTGATTCGGTTTATCAAAATTTTTAAATCTGAAAACCAAACCGAACTAAAAAAATTGAAATTTCTAAAATTCAAATCGAACCGAATTACTAAATAAATTGAACCGAAAAATAGCACAATTCGATTCGATTTTTCAATTTGAACCGTACCCATCAATCTCAACCATTGCCTTGGTTTCGACTCTGCCGTTTGCAATCCTCAAAGGCAGTCAACACCAACATACCTAAATTTATAGTCAAGAGTGCTGTACATTCATTGCAAATTTGCAATAATTTTTACTTTTTACAATAGAAATATGAATAAAATAGAGAATTTAAATTTATTATCTTTAGAGATGATAAATAGATTAAAGTAGAATTAATTTTTGATTAACTTAATTTTGAATTATGTTTTTGTATAAATCAAATTAAATCATTTTGAGTTGAGGATATATTGTACTGTTGAATCAAAGTATACAAAAGAGTTTAATTTATTTTCAAATTGCAAGTTGGATCACTCATAATATTATTTTTTTTAAAAAAATTATTTCACATTTTAAAAATTTAAATTAAATTTCATTTGATAATTTTGGATCATATTATGTCGAGTCAAAAGATTGAATAGAATTAAGTCAAATTAGGTTTTATAATATATTTTAAAGTTATTTCAAATTTAATTATTTCAATTCACTTTTTCATATAAGTCCAAATCAAATTAAAAATTGACACTTCTAATTACTTTAGAAGCAATCAAACACTATAAAATAAACTGTTGATTACGAAAAATTATAATTCAATCGTTGTCTTTAAGCCCACTTTTGTAAAAGAAAATATAATTCCACTAAATATATGAGATATTAATTTGATATTGTGCAGCAACGACTTACAGCCTCAAACAGCTAAATATTGGAACTATGTTGCTAGTTTTGTCGATTTATTGGTTAGCAAACATAAACAACAGAAAAAACAGTTTTATTAGTATAGTCTTTAAAAGATGATTTGATATTTAAGGGGTACCTTAACGCAGTGGCATTCACATTCACTCTCAGATGGAACGAGAAGTTACCTAACTGTAAACATTTGTTTCAGACTTTCTGATATGTATTACAAAAACAACTAACTAATTTTCTGTGGACTGCATCTCATAGTCAATGCTTTGTTGAAACAAATATAATATTAAGTGCATTTTGGGAAAAAAAATCATTATATTATCATACTTATCCATATAACTACAAAGTTAAAAATAGCCTAATTAATGCCTAAATTTTACCAGAACTAATGCAGATGGTAGATTTTTCAATAGGATTGTAGATTTTTTGCCACTCATGTTCAAGTTAAATTTTGAGAAGTTCCAAAATAAAGAATTATAAATGCTATTTTGCTTGACAAATGGTGTAGTCTGCACTAGCAAGGAAATTGGTTTCTTGATTTGTTCTCAAAATGTGCAAGCCATATATATAAAAGCAAAGCTAGTGATAATAGATAGAAGCTAATCCTAGTATCCAAACAAAAATAGAAAAGGTTTAATGGCTTTCCTTTCTGTCGAATTGTGCAGTGAGTGGAAATTAGGGAAAAACAGTTAGCTAAAACGAGCTGGATAGAAAAGCAAACAAGGGATAGTTTCACTGTAACTCCTTTATATGATAAAACCCCGGAACTCTTCATATTTAATTGCAGTAATGGTGTAATACCACACTATAATCAAATGGGAGATCAATTATTTTCGTTATCTGTATTTAAATGTGCACCAAAGCTACTACTTCATGGCATCAAACAAACTCCTTTTGAGGGAAGAAGTAGAAGATATAAGCAGTTAAAGATAAAAGACAACGCTTCAAATTCTCAATATAGTTGTCATACAGTAAAAAATGGCCTAGAAGAAAATAAAAACACAAGTATGCACAAGAAATTTCAATTTCAAGAGCCCATTAAAAAGTTTCAATTGTGTTTTTGACTAAACTTAGAACTATTTTCTAGGCATTAAATCCACTTGCCATTTTCACACTGTACCTCCTGAGCTTCCTTTACATGCATCAGTAGTTCCTCAGGTGACATGCCTTTGTAGTTGAGATTGTTGAAAACTCGGACTGACTAACTTCACCATCATCTTCAGGAGCTAGTAAATTCAAATATAACAAATTATCACCAGATTTAACCGGAATCTTAGAATATTAGCATTACCACTAGCACTACCATTGTGTAGGTAGGAAAAGTGAACTTTTTTATACCCCCCTAGTGCCTGATCAGAATCAAACACCTTATCACAAAATGGACATTTAAAGATTCTATGTTCAATAGCCGCTGCTGCCGCCTTAACACCACTGTTACTTCCCCCACCATCACCACTCCCTCCATCCTCCTCATATTCATCTTTCCTACTACGGGTCTTGTTCTTCTTGTGACTAGCCTTGTGTCGACCTAAAGCTTGATAAGATCAAAACCACTTATTGCATGTTTCATACTTATAACTTCCTTGAGGTTTAGATCGCATTTGAATTTCACCAAAAGACTCTTCCTCATCATCTTCATCCTGATCAGCCTCAACTTCATTCTGTTCTATGTTTTCATCATATGTACTTCATTTTTTCTCCTACTCATCCTCATATCTCTTGAAAGCATGAGAAGACACAGGGCCACATCCTCTTCATTGAAGATCTCAGATATAGAACTTACCGACTCTGGTGACTCGTCGGCTAGTTTCTCGATTGATTTGAGTCGCCTTTTGGATCTTCTCTTAGTCTGATTATTCTTTGGTGAGTCCGTCTCACTCTCTCCATCTCCGTCATGGAGAGTAGCAATGGTAACAGTAGTTGTGGCAGCAGCAAGATTAAGTTTTGGTACAAAAGGGAGTTCATGGTTAACGGATCGATAGGATTGCATGGGGTTTTCGTGCGATGGATAGTTAAAAGAAGAGACAGGCGAAGATGGCGATGGTGATGATTTTTTATACGAGATATAACTGGGTTTTGGAGGAAGGGGTAACTCGGCCAAGTGAGATCTCATGTGACCTCCCATGGCTTTTCCATTAGCAAAACGTCTGTTGCAGATCTTGCAGATACGGGGATTCTTCTCCATTGATGAAAGAAATTTCAACCCTATATCATTATCTATCTTTTAGCGTTGAAGGGAAGAGGGCCTAAGAGGCTTTAGGTGTGCTTGTGTTATATAATGCGGACTATGAGAGACTTTTTTAAAAGGAGTAAGTGACAACGAAAATCCGTCACAAAGGCACAAAATGAGAGAAGGTACATAGTGATTGTGATCCTTGCCAAAAATAAATACTAATATCAATAAAATTATACACAAAATATGTCAATTTTTAGTCGTGATGAGTTAAGCACAACAATTATCTTGTTCGGTTGGAGAGATTTCTTTGTTAGGGAAAAGATACGTATAGGAAGTATAGCAAACTAATAGTAAATGCATTTATTCAATTTAAATGATTAAAAGTGAAATTATATATGAATAGTAGTTAGAATTTAAATCTTAAGAATGTAAAATCTCTCTTTCCTTTAAAACTTAAATAAATATCAGTCAATTTCTTAAACTAGTCATAAACAATAGGGTGAGTATGAATTCTGAGATTTTCAAATTAATTAAATAAATAAATTGGACTTAATCAAAATTGAAAATTTTGATGTAAATAGTAAAATATCTGAATTAAATCATATCAATTTTTTTATCAAAATATTATCAAAAATTTTATATTACTCAAACAAAAACGGATTGAACCATATTGTGACCATCCCATATCTAAAAAATCAAACCAAACAGTATATCGTATTAATTTTTTGATTGAAATAGTATAAAAAATTTTATATTATTCAAACTAAAAAATAGATTGAACCATATTATTATCATCTCATATGCAAAAAATCGAATCAAACAGTATATATATATACACACACCGAACCTTGCTCACTCTAATAGGCAGGCGCAAACTTTCTAATAAGATTTTTCATAATTTTTTTTTCAAAAACCACTTTTTTTAAAAAAATAATAAGTAAGGCGCATTTCATTTATACTGATAAGATGATTTTAGAAAACAAGAGATTAAGTTTTACATAGATACCATGAGGCAAGTTTTATCAATAACAAATTTCATTCTCAATATATTTAAAAAAAAATGTTCTCAAATTAATTGTATTTATTGAAGGACTCAATGTATTTATTATGGTGTTGATAATATTTCTTGTAATATGCACTTTTTAATAAATATATAAAAAAAACACATATACACATCACAAACTTTTTTTTGTTTTGTCTTTTTATTATTAGGGGGAAAATTTTACATTACTTGAGTTTCAATAAAAAAAGTATTGCGATCAACCATATTGGAAATAGCACTCTTGACATTATTTATTAAGATATATATATATATATATATATATATATA
>CATIWR010576783.1:0-26697 GCA_949677035.1 Omphalea diandra | reverse complement strand
ATAAAAATCGTGTCTCAGCAACATTTTATATATATTTTGAGCTCGTATATATATATATATATATATATATATATATATATATATATATATATATATATATCATAATTGCAACAATTCCACTCCATTATCATTATAAAAGCTAACATAAAGACACAATTTAATTTTTTTTCAAAAACAATTAATACTTTTATTTACCTTAACTTCTATATATATATATATATATATAGCAATAAATTATGTTCATTATATTGACAAAAAATATCTGTGCAAACTAAAAAATAACAACAATTCATTATAATGAATAAAAATTTAAAAAAGAAATCACTTAATACCTCCTTAATTATAAACTAAAATAACCACTCATCCTTCAATTTCATTATAATAAATAATACTAAACTATAAAGTGATGCACCACTGTAAAACCAACTCAAATTCAACTAAAAAAAAAAAGAACTATATTCTCTATAGTAAAATTAGCATATTTTACCTCACATAATTCAACAACAACACTAATAAAATCAGTATTGCTGATAGGGCCCGAATCAAGCCCCAACGAAATGAATCAAGAAGAAATTATATCAGAAAATAAATTTTATAATAATATTATAAAAATTCAATGGCTTAAAACAAATAATTGCGAACAAAACTGCGCAAAGCTTACCAACTAGTTAATATTATATATCAAACATCTTAATAAGCTTGGCATTATGGGAAGTGTAGGCTATGATTAAATGAAATATAGTAATACAATGAAATACAATGAAAATTAATGTAATATGTAATCAAATGATAATACTTGTTTTGATATATGTTTTATTTGACAATGGTAATTATGGTGAACAAAAGATGAAGATGGTAACAACTACAAATGATGGCGGTGGATAATTATGGTGGTAGTGTCGCACTGAAATGCTAAAGATAATGGTAATAATAATGGCTGAGTAATAATGATGTGTTTAGCAATTATTTTTTTTACATCAATATGTACTAGAAAATTGGTCGTGATTCCCATTGGTTCCTTCTTTAATCTAATAATTATGTTCTTTTAATGTTTGAGATGCATCGAATAACGAGTTTGAAAAGTTTAGAATAATGTTTTAAACATTTGAATTTGATTTTAAGTATTAGGGATCAATCAAAGAACATTTGAACCTCAAATAAGGAATTGGAGTGGATTGATATGAAATCTAAGGCATGTAATATGCTCCTATAGCGATAGGCTTATGCCTATTATCTATAAGCGCATGCTTATAGTGTGAATAGATAAGGGTGCAATTTTATTTTTTTTAAGGTTGATTTTTAATGTTTGTAAAGACTTAGCCAAACACAACTAGCATTCATTTGAGGATTCATTAGGATAGATTCTAACACCTATAAGAGGCATAAAATGCATTTGGAGGATCGAATCATTAGCTTGAAGGAAAAAAAAAAAAAAACAATAAATGTAATTTGAGTATGTTTGCTTGTGTTCTCTTATTTTCTTTGAGTATTCTTATCCTCAGAAGTTTTAGAGAGCTCCCCAATATAGTCTTTTACCTTAAGAACAACTTAGGCCCAAGCTTAAATAGGGTTTCTACGCATATGCTAAAATCAGCTTGCATGTGCCCATAGCATCCAGGTGTCCTGAATATGCTCGTTTTACATCTATTTGGTCATTTTATCTTGTGCCTTAAAGCAACTTAAGAGAGAGGTGTTCAAAAACCTTCGATAAAAATGCAGCAGAATAAACACCCAAACCTAACACATAGTAAAAGAAATGGAGGACGATGAAGGCAAAGGACATGAGCAATGTTATAGTGGTTTAATAAAATCCTGGCCTAGATTCATTCCCCAAGCCACATTTCGAAATCATTATCTCAATGGTTCTTTTTCAATTTCAAGTAGAATCTCCTACAATGATCCCTTTTTAAAGTGCAAGACCAACCTCTTATAAAATTGATCAATCACACTTGCAATCCCATAAACTAAACACTTTTGAATAAATTTTTTCTTTAGTATACTAATTTAGGTTCCCTTTAAGTAAAGATATAATTGAATACTCAAGGAAGAACGCTAACTCTCATTTTATATATACAAAATGCAATTAAATATAAGAAGGTTCTTGGTTTAAATATGAAGTCTATAATTGTTTTTGCACATTTGAGATGTTTTTCTTCTTTAAGAATCATACTAGGGCTATTTCTATATGTTTTTATCCCTAAATGACTGTTCAAGTTTTCCCGAATAAAATATAGTTGACTCACATAACTTCTTGTTAAATATTTTTATGGCAGGGGTTTCTTCTACGGTCCAAAAATAAGTTAACAATTATGTGAAGTAGTTTTCATGGTCATGCATTTTAATTATATGCCATGAAGAATTTTCATGGTCACTTTTATCTTTTGCGTAGATATTGATACTTCAAATGGCCATAGTTATTAGGACAACTCTCTAAATCTTAATTTAAATAAGTATCCAAAATACATATTGACAGGGATTACTATAGGCATTATAATGAGTAGTAATAACAATACTATATCAAATAGGAACAGGAAACCCAATGGGGTTCTCTTCTATAAATAGCCTCATTAAGAGAGGATTTTAAAGCATAAATTCAGTAGCCAGAGTTAATTAGGAGGATGTAACGAAGCTATTGGGAGTGAGAGTTGCAATTTTGTCCCTCCAAAAGCTATATCATTTTTGAGTTAGTAAATTATCCCTTCAAGAGACTTTAGATATAGATCCATGGAGAGAATGAACCACATTTCTTAGGTTGATTTTCTATTTATGTGGTATTTATTTTTCATAATTTTTTATATGATTCTTCTCCTAATATCCCTAGAATGCTACTAGAGCCATTAGTTCTCATTTTAGAGTTAAAAGAGTTGTAGGAAGAAGAGAGAAAACCCTAGATACATAATTGGAGATTGTTATAGAATGGGAGATTCATTAAAGGTCCAAGAACGCTAGATATTCATGTCATTTACGTATATAAGTTAGCCAAAATTATCAAAATTTTCAATGAGGCAGGTCGCCAAATTTTTAGAGGAAAATTTTAAATATATATTTTTTAGTTATCAGACCATCAAATCAATGATCAGAGCTAGCCAATAGATTCAGAAGGTCAAAATCTACGAGTCTAGAAAGTTTGGTGTCAATTTGAGTTTAGATAAGTTTGGATGAAAGTTTGCTATTTGTAAAAATATGGAGCATTGAATAAATGCACCATAAAGCACGTGTCACTACCTGCTACTAAGTAGTTGACCAAATAGTTAACTATTGATTTATTGACTGAGATGAACCAGAAGTTTGCTTTTCAATTTAGACTATCCCATCAAATTTTAACTTGTCGATTCCATTTTCTAAATTTTGGATTGTTTGGAATTGTTTTGATCTATTTTTATTTTCTTATGAAATTATTTAGGAGTTTTAGGCAAGGGATAAGTTTTTAAATACCATGTTAGGGCAATTAAATTATGAAATCACTTTGTTTGATGGAAGACATAATTTTACTCTTCAGCATAGTACAATCCAAGATATTTTAATGTAATAAGGTAATGATATGACTTTAGATTGATAAGAACTAGTCGACATCCTGTATTTCGTGTAATTTAAAGCTGTTTTTGAATTTTGGAAGATTTTAAAGTGAAATTATATGTTTTTTTAGGTGCTGTTATGTATTGTATTTATTGAATGATATTTAAATTAAAAGTTCATGTCAACAATACCGTTAATATAATGAATGTTGACATATTATTTATCATTTAAATATTTTATTTTTATAAAAATATAAGATTAAATTTTACGCTAGGAACTTTACTAAAAATATAATAAATGATCATAACTTGCAATTAAATTAAACGAAGTAAACAAAGAAAATGGAACAAAACCCTACATAATCATAAGTAATCATAATCATAAGTCTGTGCTCGTATTTAGAACAAAACAAAAGAGAAAGAAAATGGAAAATTTTAGTAATGCAAGTAAGGATATATATATATATATATATATATATATATATGTTAGTAGATTTTGCATGTAATTGCAGATGAAAGTGATTATGAGACAAATTCTTCTTAATTTTTAGGCTAATGAAAAGAATTTGTCTTTTATCGACTTCAAACTTGAAATCGTACAACCGACTGAAAATTCATTTCCTCACAGATGTATAAAGAAACATGCAAATGAGCATACACTTACTTTTCAATCGAGAAGTCGTCATCCATGTAGAGGCAGTAGTCAGTGTAATCAAATGGCTTTTGTTTCATTGGGAATGCCTTTTAGGTGTCCTGTACCTTTGGAATCCATCTTGAGAGGGAAGCATAAGATTTTGAAGAGAATGACAAACTATAAAGAGGGTATAAATTCGAGAGGAGAGGAGATAGGTGCATGAATATTTTTTGGAGTGTGTGCATGCCTTGAGAGTTACAAACCTTATGGAAATTATACTAAACATTGTATTTATTAGTGGAACACAAAAGACAACCATTTCAAATGAGGGACAATTATAGGCGTAAAACAAATGGATGAATTAATTCAAAATGAATTAATACATTGGTTAAACAAAACTTTTAAGGATGAGTTGCTACATCAGCATAAAGTTAAGAAAATTTCACCATATTAACTTTTTAACTTATTTTTGCTTCAGCCATTTTATATATATATATATATATATATGCCTAATGAGATAAAAGATTCAAAATGGAGTGCGAACTAAAGAAGCTATGAGTATGATCTGGTTGATATTTACTTCTTAAATTAAATTTAACGTGTAAAAGAAGATGTAGCCTAATATAATATTAACAAGTTGGAAGAAATTTAAAATTTGAAGTCATTAATTAGTCATTTATTTATGAAGATATAAGATGGAAAAATGTTAGAACATGCATGATCACAATAATGAATTTAATCAACTAGTATGTTGATTATTGAATGCAAATGAAATGGTTGAGGATGAAGAACAAGATTGGTTATTATTGGACTATTTACCCAAATCCTGTAAGTCGATGGGGCAAATTGTATTAGTAGGAAAGACCAAAGTGAAGTTGACTAATGTAACAATAGTGCTAAGAGAGAATGAGGAGATGATAAGGTGTGAAGAAACCTTAACTATAGGTTAGATACTAATTGTAAAGAGTTATGAAAGTGGGAGGAATCAATCTAAGAAGAGCAGTCACCAAAGAAGAAGATCAAAATCTCAATCAAGAGAATTTAGCTATATGGATTATTGTTATTATGGAGAAAGTATACACAACTATTACATAAAGACGAAAGAAAACTCGAAAAGATGAAAGAAAACTTTAAAATATTAAAGCATTTGTAAGAGAAGATGAAGGGCATGTTGAAGATTAGTTATGATGGTTCTACCAATATGAAGGGTATGTCGAAGATTACTTTGGATGATGAGCAATAATGTTTATCCCTTCCATAAGATGCAAATTATGAAAAACATATTAAAAGCTTTATTGAGAGTTATTCTAATTCGGCGTTAGATTCTGATGTCAACATGCATATATGCAATGGCCAATCTATATTTGATACCTTGCTTACAAATTGAGATTTTAGCTATATTAAGTTCCAAAATAACTAAATTGAAGATTGAAGGAGTTATAGGAGTTAGCATCAAATCACAAGGTGTAGTTAAAAGTGTTTATGATGTGTTGTATATGCCTATTATTAGAGCTAGCATCTCATAGGTATAAATATATTGGTGTAGGAAAGTGGTGCACAGTATATAAAGGTGATAAGTTGATTATGTAAGGGAAGAAGATAGGGAGGAATACTTAACGATTAAATGACCATTCCTTCAAACGGAAGCATAAATGAATTAATGAATATGAAGAAGATGATATAAGTTACATTTTCAAATATAGTTGAAGCGTTCGTAGATATAGGCTAAGGGAGGAATTGTTAAAATCCTCTTCTAAATAAGAATCCAAAATCCATATTAAAAAAGGTTACATATGAGGAGTAGTAATAAGAGTCCCACATAGGGTAGGAGTAGAAAATTCATTGAGGTTCTATGCTATAAATAGCCTTATTAAGATAGAATTTTAAAGTACAAATTCAATAGCCAAAGTTAAATATGAGTGTTCAACCAGGCTATTGGATTAGTGTGAGAGCAAGAGTTTGTAATTTTATTCATCCAAAATTATATTATTATTTAGTGAATTATCATTTCAAGAGATTAAGTAGATCTATTAAAAGATCGAACAACGTTAAATTTCTTCTATTGAATTTATATTCCTAAGGTTGTTTATTTTTCATAATTTGATTATATTTTTCTCCTAAAATTCTAATAGTAACTCCTTCTAGAAAACTCCAAACATAAAATTTTTTTTCTTTCCAAAATTTAGATTTAATAATCTTTATGTTCATATACAATACTTTATCAAATTCATCTTAAATAATTTTAAAAGTAACCTCTAGTTTGATTTATGTGTACAACACCTTTAATTCCTATATTAGTACTTTTTGCTTAAATGCCTATAATTTTGTTTAAACTTCTTAGGTTTATGCGCTATTTGAAATTTTGGAGATTAAACTTAAAGAGCTTTCTAACTATATATTATAATCCATCTAAATTTTTTAGAATCACTCTATAATTTGGTTTAAAATGCACCCTTGTTATTTGTTTTTTCTTCAAACCTATTTTAACTTGCTTTGACATTCATCCTATTGGTCTTTGCTATCATATAATTTATTATGGCTTATACATTTCAATATTTTAAACCATAATATTTAATAAAATATTAAGCTTCTCAATACTTTATCATTTTCAAAACTAGCTATGAAACCTTAGGATTAACAATCTCTCTCTCAATTTTTTATGATAAAAATACAATTCATTGACGTCTAATAAAACATTAATATATTAACCACACTCTTCCTCTTTTATAATAATTGTATATAGTTTAAGTGAAAGGGCATGTGAGCAAATATGTTATTAGACTAGGTGTCTATCATTAGATGTTTTAACAAATATGATTTGGGGTTATTAGACTAGATGTCTATCATTAGATGTTTTAACAAATATGATTTGGCATGAAAATGTAGATTTATAATTATAGCCTAAACTATGTTTAGCATTAGGATTTGTTTGTGAAATAATGATAGCATTAGGTTTTTCTTTTTTTATTTGAAAATTCAAAGAGGATTTTTTAAATAAAAAACTTTATTTTTATAAAGTTTATTTTCCTTTGAAATATCATTGAGGCTTTGACATTTAATATAAAGCTCTTCATTTTGTTAAAAAAAAAAACTTTTTTCTTAAAGATTGATCTAAGTCATTTCTAGTTGCTTTTAAAGCCTCAACAAGGTTTGTAATAGTATATTCATCTTCAAAGTCATTTGCCTCATTAGAATCACTCTTTATAATGATGAATCACATTTAACTCCTTTCATTTTAAGACTCTTCCCCTCTTTGAAATTGTTAGAATTATACTAGGGTTAAAGCCTTATTCTTAGGCTTCTTTTCATATTGTTTTGCTTTAGGACTATTTAACTTTACATGTTGTAACTTGTTGCTTCAAAGCATATGAATTGAGTTTTCTCCTTTAGTTTGCTCTTGGAAGGGTATTTTTTTAGCATAAGTACCATTTCCTTCTTATCTATTTTCTCATCATTCGAGCTTGTGTCATATGAAAAAGGTTTTATGAGTAATGCTTTTCTTCTTATTAAGCTTTTTTAATGTTTCCCTTTTCTAGGACATTTTTTAAGTCTTTTAAATCATTAACTGAAATTATCTTTATTAACCACTCATTTGGTAAAGACCTTAAGACTTTGTTCATTAATTCCTTACTAGGAAAGCTTTTTCCCAAGAGCTTTAATTTTAATAATGATTTTATTAAAATGCTCATAAGTTTAAATAAATTGTTTCATGGAACTTCATCATAAATGTTTGGTATTGAAATATGAGAGCACCCATCCTGTTCTCTTTAACCTGGCTTGTGGCTTTCTCAGTTACTTGCATTACCTTCCATAACTTTTATTTATTGTTATTCATTCTTACTTTGTTGCACTCATTTTTACTAAAAGTATAAAAAAGTACATGGATGGATTTGTCATTAAAAGTAACATCTTACTCCAATATTTCATCTATCTCCTTAGAAACCTATATTCCTTTAATTGTGTTCTTTACTAGCACATATGGGCTTCTATTAATGATTCTCCATTTTACTACTTCTTAGAAACATAAGAAGTAGTATACTTTATTTTTCCAACATTGATAGTCGATGACATTAAATAAGGAGGTCTTACCATTATTATCCTTCTTAGACGGGTTGATTAGGGTTTTCCATGATCTTTACTCTAAGATTAAAGGTAGCAAACAGGTTGGGTATGAAGAATTTATATCAAATCAACTTCAAGTTAGGTTATTTTTGAGTTGGATTAATTTTAATTTACATCTTTTTTGGATGAAGTTGAGTCATATCACTTCAAGTTTTAGGCAACTCAAATTAGGTCATTAGGTCAAGATGTTAAAAAAAAAAATTAAGTCATTTAATAGATTTGAAATTAGTCACTCATAATTTTAACTTTTTAAAATAAAAATGATAATTTAAGTCATTTGATATGTTTTAAAATGGGTCACTAATAATTTTAACTTTAAAATAAAAAATTATTATTTTAATTTTAAATATTTAAATTAAGTTAATCAGATTGATCCATGAGTTGAATTGTATCCAATTAATTTTGGTTGATTTGTGGGTCAAGTCAGGTTTTTTAAGTAGATTTAGGTTTACCACCCCTATTCAAGATGATTAGATATTCAAGAATAAAGATTTAGATCTAATACTTCTTGTTGACCTTTGAGGTAATCCAAGAGGGGATGAATTGAGTTTAAAGATCTTTGATAAAAATGTAATGAAAATACAAATACCCAAACCTAATACACAATCAAAAAAGTGAAGTAAGAAAAAGCAATAAGGACATAAGTAATTTTATAGTTGTTCAACAAAACTCTTGCCTACATCACTCCTTAAGCCACATTTGAGATTTCACTATTTCAATGTTCTTTTTAGTTTCAAATATAACTTTCTACAATGAACCTTTTTCATGCTCAAGAATAACTCTTTTTAAATCTTTTTTAAGTTTTGAAACCAACCTTTTACAAACTTAATTACAATTTGTAACCCTTAAATATAAATGCTCTCAAATAACCTTTCATACAATAATTTAGTTCACTTTTAAACAAAGATATAACTGAATACTCAAAAAATAATCCTAGCTCTTACTTAATACATATAAAATCCAAAAGGGCTTAAGATTGCTTTAAAAATGAATTCTACACTTGCTTTTTAACCTGAGAGATGTTAGTCTTCTTCACTATCATATTGGAACAATTTTTGTAGGTTTCTAACCTAATGACTATTTGGACCATCCCAAACAATATATAGTTACTGCTTTACAAAAAATAGTTGTTTGTAGGAGCTTTAGCGCTTGGATTTCTTATAAAAATCCAAAAATGAGCTTAGAATGTGCAAAGTGGCTTTGATGATCATGGATTTCAATTCCATAAGTTTGGCTCACTATTCCATTAATCATTGCTCTCATATTCTACATGAATATCTCTCCTTGCAAGCTCCCTTTAAAAGACTAGAATTTGCAAACCATTTGATTTTCTAGAAACTAGGCTCAATAAGATTTTTGTCCACATATAGTACACCATCATATTCTTCCTAAGTGATTCCAAGAGTCACTTCTAAGTTAATAACCTATATGGATAGTACCATTCAATCCTACATTAGCACCGCTTACTCAAATGGCCATAACTTTGTGTAGACACCTTGAATTTATATACTATTTTATGTTTTAAAAACTAAATTAAAGAACTTTTTGACCATGTACTATAATTTAGAATCACTTTATAATTCTATTTAAGATGCATATTTGATGCTTCATTCATATTCAAACTTCACTTAACTTACTTGGATGTTCAATATTTTGATATGTATCATCACATAGCTTAATGGGGCTTCTATTGTGTGTAATGGGAGATGAAAAATTATTTAAGGGGTGAAAAATGAATGGGTGTTAAGGAGTCAAGGTATTGAAAATAGTTAATTTGATCAATACAAAATTTAATATTTTATTATTTTCACAAAAAAATCTTAATGATTAATATAATCAATAAACAAAAATTCAAATTAATTACCTATAATCAATTTAATCTTTAATGCTTTTTTTCCCCTCAACTTTTTGTTGAGTTGTAATAAATTACACCTATCCACATGTTGGACCTCTAATAGTAT
Source organism: Omphalea diandra (assembly GCA_949677035.1). NCBI lineage: Eukaryota > Viridiplantae > Streptophyta > Magnoliopsida > Malpighiales > Euphorbiaceae > Omphalea > Omphalea diandra. The sequence continues at coordinate 16,465 of CATIWR010576783.1, read as the reverse complement.
CTACATAAACACAAAAGGAGAATCTCATGTGCACAATTAAGCAAGCCTAATCAAATAGTATAGAGAGGAGGATGTGTTGGGAAATTTGGAAAAAAAAAAATCACTAGTGTTCTCAAGGGTCTAGAACTCCTTTTTTACTCTAGGCTAGCCAACCTTACAATCTTAATATAGAAAAGCTCCTTGCCCCTAATCTAATTAGGTCAAGTCGACACATATGATCAAATTACTATTTAGTTTGTATACTTTTAAATACTTATAATGAATTTTGAAAAAAAGTATAAATTAAAAAGTACAACTATTAATTCAAATTTATCAATTTAATCTTTAAATGTTTTATTTGTGTATAACTCTTTAGAATTTCTAACATGTTAATATTAAATATGAACTATAATTTTAAATATTTTATTCAAAACTAGATAAATTAAATATCATTAATTTTAATCAATTACTAATATATTAAAGATCATTATTGACATTTAGTATCATGTTATGATCACTTAATGTTAAAAATGATCAAGGTAATTTAATCATAATCCTTTAGTAAGTAGGTTAATCATGATCCATATATGATATCTATTAGCAAGAATGATCAAATGATTCCACTGTTATCAGAGATTTCATTATCAGTAGTAGAAGAAAAATATATGAGGCATTTATCTAAATAGCTAGTGAATCCTCTTTTAATCTTTCATTTCCTGTATATTATACTCAAAATGCAATATGGATAATGTAAGTAGTAAATCAAAACATAATAATTTGTCAATGAAATATTATGATCCCAAGTTTAAGACTATACACCACGTATTAGAATAAATGTTGAATACATAAACATTATTCTATATAGTTATTTCCTAGAGGGATATTCAATGAACTTATTCTATAATAGCATCTATATGTTAGTTCTTAGTATCTCATATATTTCAATTTATGAGATCAATGGTTTTCTTATCCACTAAAAAAACGTAACATATATCAATCTCATATTTAGTTCTAATAGAACATCAATTAAGAATAATTAAAAAAATAATATCTTGATACAATATATATATATATATATATATATATATATATATATATATATATATATATATATATATATATATATATAATTGTCTATAACTAACTTTACAAGTTATGTTTATTATTTGGACTTCATTTTTAAAGCTCATTAAGTAAATTATGAAAATTATAACATGAATAATAAGATTAAAGCTACATGAATAATCTTTTGTACATTTCATAACCATCTGATTGCAATAAATTCCATTCTTATCCAACATTCTTTTTTCTTTTTTCACATTACTTAGTACATTGTTACTTGATGGTGCTTTTGATTTCTAAGCGGGATAAAGACTTGAGCAAGGATAAACATACATAATTATGAAAATTATAACATGAATAATAAGATTAAAGCTACATGAATAATCTTTTGTACATTTCATAACAGCTGATTGTAATAAATTCCATTTTTATCCAACATTCCTTTTTTCTTTTTTAACATTACTTAGTACATTGTTACCTGATGGTGCTTTCGATCTCCAAGCGGGATAAGGACCTGAGCAAGGATGAACACACATAAGCTAGGAGACTGTGTCCTCTACAGTCACTTCGATGCTCAAGTTAGTTTTGGAAGCTTTAGAGCTAAAAGCTTGAGAATGAGAGCATTAGAGAGATTCAAAGAATGTTTGAGCATTAAGTAATACTGTAAAACCATAGCAAAACTTAACTTGGTCATAGAGAATATGATTATTTAGGTATATAGACTCTTTACATATATGCCAAAAATAGTATATGTTGGGTTGATCCTTATTATTTCAAGATACCTAGAAAAGTATATACTGTGTAACTATCCTTCGTTATCTGAACATTACTGGTGTAACCACTCTTCATCGACTGCATGCTATACCTCTTGTTTGCTAGAGAATTTGAGAATGTTGTTTGATGTTTGGTTACACAGTGTTCCTTCTTTAATCGCAAATGCTCAATTTTATAAGGGAAAACACTTTTTATTTTAGGACACATGTCTTTACTAATGAAGTGGACAGGCAGCTCATACTCAACCACATGCTAGAGTTTATGCTATCACTCTTCAATGGGCTCTAACAGCTCTCGAAGTTGTTTCTGGTGTAATTTCTATTTATGATTTAGATGTTTATGCTTAGATAGACCCAGGATCCACACATTCATTTATGTCTTTAGAATTTGCATCATGGGTGCATATTGTAGTTGAATCCTTAGGATATGATTTAGGTATGTTGATGCCTGTTAGAGGTAATGTGATTGTAAACAAAGTATGTAGAACTTGTTCGGTGCTAGTGTGTGATGTTGCATTGCCTGTAGATTTGGTATTGATGAACTTTAAGGAATTTAATGTTATTCTGGGAATGGACTGGTTAGCAAAACATCATGCAGTTTTAGATTGTTATACTAAATAATTGATGATCAGATCTTCAAGATAACTAAGAGTTATATTTGTTGGGGAGCGCAAAACTATTCCAATTTGTTTAATCTCAATTATTCAAGCTTTTCAACTAATCAAAGAAGGTTGTGATGCATTTCCAGCAAGTGTGGTGGACACCAGTGTTCCTAGTTTGGGTTTGATAGATATTTCTATAGTGAAAGAGTTTCCAAAAGTATTTCTTGATGAGTTGGCATTTGATTAGGTGAATGCTATCACTACCTATTTTATATTAGCAAGAAATAAAGAGTATTTTCCAAGATTAAAAGGAGAAGCTCGTGTAATACAACACACATAAAGTGAAAAGATTGGTTTTGTGAGGGAATATATAAGCAATCTTCAATATACAACAAAGTCATTGAATATTTAATCAAATCAACTTCTATACAATTGCTTATTGATTTGCTATCAAGAAGCAAACGAGAAGTGATTATATAATGTCCCCATACCCTGCTAGACCAGAAATTCAAGGTTCTAAATTACTTAATCTAATGATTCTTTTAAAATAGGTCTAAACTTAATTTAAATTTATACAATTCCATCCTAAATTTTAAAATTCAACAAAATATAATGTCAATCTAACTTATATCTTGATTAAAATTTAACTAATATCTTGATTAAAATTAATAATAGTGTAATATGTTAGAATCATGAAATACATAAACATGAAAAAATATTTTAATCTAATTTTATTATTTTCTGACACAAATTTTATTAGAAATTGTAACATAAATATACGAATTGGGCTAACATTATAGTCAATTTTATTATTTTAGTTTATTTCAGTAATTTTTAAAGTTTATATCAGAATTACATTGATAAGCAAAAATTTGAATTTAAATTATTATTAGGCCTTAAAAAAATTAAAGTAGTAATATTATGCTGCATCATTTTACTCCTTCCATTGTCTTAATAATAGTAGATTATAACAATTCATCTAGCAACTAACCAATATAGATTTTTATTTTTATTTTTATGGGGTCAAAGAGAATAGTATTAAGTTAAAGGTCCTCAAGATGATGATGAAGATGTCTTGAGAGTCTGCTGGTGCAGTCATAGACATATAAGTTCTCTTGTGTACATTAAAGGCAAAAATGGACAAATCTCTTTGTTGTATTTGTTTGACTTAGGAATTTACTTTCTTTTATTTTCATTTCTATTTTATTTTATTACGTAAAGAGGAGATGGAAACCAAAGGAAGAGTATTGTTGAATTCAATTAAAGTTTGCTGCCCCTAATGTAGATGAAACAACTTGGATTTTTTGTATGTTACTGTACCGATAGTTAGTTTAATTTAAGCACGTTCGATCAGTTTGGGCAAGCGAGGTGCAGACCATCTATCTGAAAAATTAAATTGAATCTATTAGGCCACTCTTTTAAGCTTTTTTTTTTTAATAGTTATTTTTCAGTTTTTTAATAATTTTTTACAATTATTTTAATTAAATAATTTAATATGATAATTCCAATTGTTTATATATCAAATAAATAATTTGACAAGTGATAACTTTTTATCTTAAATAAACTTTAACACTAATTAAATGATATTTTTATTTTAAATAAATTTTAAGATCAAATTTAGTTACATATCTTGATTATATTACCTAATATAAGAGATTTTTGGAGTTTGAATTTCAATAATTCGTTAACTCTCCTTCACGTGATAAAAGAAAACAAGAAAAACATATGAACTTATGATGATTTTGTCATATGTTCAATTATTACTTTAGGAACGTGTTTACAATAACTAGTCATATTTCCATATCTTACATAAATTATTTTTTTAAAAGAATTAATTTACATATATTAATAAAATTTTAATTTTTAATTATATTTTTAAAATTAATTAAATTTAAATACAAAAATTTAATAAAACTGTTACATAATAATAATAATATTATTATTATTATTATCAAAGGAAGACATCATTTATTAAATTATATATTAAAATTCGTTCTACACTATTTAGATATCAAATATAATGAAATTTTTTTTTAATAGTGCAAGATACGAATGGCAAAATTCTTCAGAGCAACCATGACATGTAGAAGTGCACATGAGAGACCAAGTCGTATACGTACCTTTTGAAGTGATATGCAATGGCTCTAAAACTGCACCACAGTGAGTCGGTCAGCTAGTAGTTTTGGATTTAATTTTATGATCGACTTAGTTTAATTAATTTAATAATAAATAAAATTTAAAAAATATTATTAAAATAGATTTTAAAATCATAAAAATATTAAAGTTTATTAATATATTTATAATAATTAAAAATAAAAAAATAAATACTGAAAATTAATCTGAACAAACTAAATCAATTCTCAATTTTATTAATCTGATTAGCCAATTCGGTCAGATTTTCAAAACATTAATGACATGTAACATCAAGTCACCTAAAGTCAGTATATATTGTAATAACTAGTCATATTCTTATAGTTGGCATAGATATTAATTTGTTGTTATATTTTAAACTAATTTACATATATTAATATAATTTTATTTATTATATCATTATATTTTTAAATTTATTTAAATTTAAATATAAAAATTTAATAAATAATAATAATAATAATAATAATAATAATATTATTATTATTATTATTATTATTATTATTATTATTATTATTATTATTATTATCAAAGTAAAACAAAAATATGTTAAAATTGTATATTAATATTCATTATAAACTATTTAGATATCAAATATAATGCAAAATCTTTATTATTTTTGAATAATGCTAGATATCAATGGTTAAAATTCTTTGGAGCAATCATGGCATGAAGAAGTATATATAAGAGACCAAATCACAAATGTTCAATTATATCTATACATTTTTTTTCAGTTATGTTTTGTAGTATTTTTGGTTATGTAACCATGTTTTGATATAAAGAAAACTTGTTGATGTTCTTATGTATACCTTTTGATATGTTTATGATGTGTTAGTTATAAAAGAGATGCATTAGAAAGTGTTAAGAGTTGTGAGGTAGGACCCTTCAATTGAGAATTTCTTCTTTTTCCTAGATTGAGGTAGTCGATGCTTGTGGTTCTTCATCCCATGGTCATGCGAATCAGTTTTTATGTTGTGAAAATTCATTTCTATGCCTATACATTTCTTAATATACAAAATTAGCTCAAACACCATAACTTTTTCTAAAGGGAAATTTCATTACTTTCTATTCCTTCCCATATTGTGAATCTCATTTTCAATCTTTTTTTCTCTTCATTTGAACTTTCCCTTTAACTCCAAAGCTTGGGTAATCCATATGATATAAGGATTGGACCTATGATTTATGAGCTTGAGTCCTTTCTCAAATCAAGTTCAAGAGTTCTCAATCTTTCATTTGTACTTTCAATCAAGTAAATGGGTGTCTATCTGTTTTCTTTCTTCGATGTTAAATGTTCAAGTTAGTAAACCTTGCATGCAACTAAAATTATGTTAGGGTTAAGATTTACAACTTAGAAAATCCTAATTAGAGAAAGTGACCATTATGAGGTGATCTTTATAATTAGTGTTCACCACTTTTTACTTCGTCTTAATGTATTAGAGTCCCTAAGATATTGGAACTAATAGGCATGCTAAGAAGTTAAAAGGTTATAAGTGGCACTATGGTTTAAAAAGAATGAGTCTTTATCTCTTTCTCTTTTATGGGTTATATGATGTTTATATTCTATCTTGATGTTAGACCACCAACAAGAGCCAAGAGTAACTTATGAGAACTAGTAGATTGAAAAACAATACCTTTGAAAAGCAAGTTGTGAGGAGATCAATATTGCTATGATATTATATTATATCCTCTCTTGACCTTGTTTGTATCCATGCATCACTATGAATATATATTGTATATTAATATATCGTGTTATGTGAATAATGAGCCATGTGTATATATGTGCCTAAGAAGATTATATGTTGCATATATGGTGGCTTTAAAGATGATGTGCAAAATTCTTAGGATGTGTCATGGTTGATCATGATATAAAAAAAATGATGGATTTATGTATGTTATAAATAAGCTTTAAGTAGGCCCAAGTTCAGGAGACTCATTAAGCCATAAGTATGTTATCTAAGAAAGCTTAAGTTAAGTAGACATCTCTAGCCATATGTTAGATAAGGCTAAGAAGGAGGTAAAGTCCCTTAAAACCTAAATGGAATGTCCATTAACTTAGCCACCATGTTTGTTTATATTTGAACACGAAGTATTAAGTCATATGAATGTTTAATGAATGACATGTAAGATATTATACATGTTTATATAGTGGTATATCATATTGATACTTATTAATCAATAAGTATCAATATGAATCCATATGATATATATGACATAATAGGCCTATTTATGTTTACATTTGAGTATAATCTTTAGATTATGTTTCATCAAGTTCCTATTAAACATTATTAGGTTTTAATACGTGTGAAGAAAGGTCTCGCCTTACACATATAATCGAAATCTTTTAAGTGCATTAAATTTTCATTAATCAAGGTGTTTTATGTACAGATAGCGATGATGATAAGAAATAGATTTTGTAAGATTGGGCTTATGAAGCATTATGGTGGCCTTATGCCTACCTGTTCATTAACATTATTCTAACCCTTAGATTTTAGTTATGATAATTAGACTAAACACCTTATCTTTTTTAGGATCAACTTTGCTAGAACTAAATAAACTTCTTTAATATGTCTTACAAGATTTGTCTTCTTTTAATGCTTTAAGTATGACATTTGTTACATAATATAGTCTAACCACTTATTTTTTAGTTGAGTGTTATGGTGATCTTATGCCTACTTATTCTCTTCTGACCCTGAGATTTTGGTTATGATAATTAGACTAATAACCTCCTCTTCTTTAGGATCAACTTTGCTAACAACTAAATAATCTTCTTTGATATGAATTTTTTTGTTAGAAGATATATCACCTTCTAATGCTTTATCATATTGACATTTATTACACAATAAAGCTCTCTAATCACTTTTTTTTTTCACTTTCTTTTTCCAATATGATTAGTTTGCATATGGGTAATCTACTTCATTGCCTTCATTTCTTAAAGGAATGTTTTTAAGGTTTTAAGTTAAATTAAACATTTAATTTCCTTCTTTAACCTAATATTTCTTAATATCGTGCTTATGATGTTGATGGATCTCATAATACTTGTTTTTTTTTTCCTTTCAAGGTTTTGAATGCTTTTACAATCTTATTGGATATTTAATGCTTTTTTTATTAGGAATCTTTGATCTAGTTACATTAAGTTATCATGCATAGTGAAAATGAAAATTTAAATTTTAATTATCCCAAACCATGGATCTCATTAATGTTTAAGAAACTTAGCAAATCTTAACTATGGAATTTAGTAATATACCTTAGTATTATGCCAATCCATTAAAAGCCTCTTTTTTTCTTTTTTCTTTTTTTTATGGTTGGGTTGTCGTAAATCATGGTCATCCATAATAAATTGCACATAACCTCTAATGGTGATCCATATAAATTTGATTCAAGAATGTTATGAACACCTGTAAGAGAAAGAGGAATGAGGATTACAAAGATGCTAGAACTTATAAAAGGGATAAGGAAGCATGACTTTCTAGCTCAGGTCGAATATGCCAAACTAGTAACCCTAATTTCCTTTAGGCAAAATTGATGACACTCTGTCTGTTATCACCCTTATGATCAACCTCCTAGTTCCTTATATAAGAGATTGACCACCTAACTTATTCACATTATGATTAGTAAGCCTACTTTGGTCTTTAAGGCTTAAATCATTAAACTTATTAAGTACTTATAGTTAAGGCCTAAATAATTATAAGAATATTTAATTAAATAACTTTTGCTTAGTCTCATTTTAATCTCTCATAAAATCTTATTATATGAGACCATTTGTCTTCCTAATATATTAACATTCAATATAAGTTTTAATTCTAAATCTATAAGTTTATAATAGGAAAAATTAAAATCAATTGAATTCATTCTATAATTAATTACTCATATTGAAAGATCATGTTGACACTCTAATTATATGTTATGGACACTTAATTATTAGAAATGATTAAGGTGGCTAGATCTAACCTTTTGTAGTAAGTTTATTTGTATAATTTAATTTTTTTCATTATATGACACCTAATCAAACCTAAAGGATTGATAAATGCCTCCCTTATATGGTTATCTAATAGTTTTTCTATTATTATTGATATTGATGATGCAATATAACACACTCTTATATTCATCTATCAAACCTTATAAAGATTTTTTTTTAGTCAATAGCAATTGCAAATAAGTAAAATGTCTCTAATATATCTTAGGCCAATGTATTCTATCTTGATCATTCATTACCTTCACTATGTTTATCCTATACCCAAAACATCACTACAAAGCAACCTTAGTTAGGTAGTGGAAGTTATAAATCAAAGCATAAGAATTCCTTGACAAGATATTATAATATTATCAAGTCAAAGGATCACTTACACACCGTTTATGAGAGATTTCCATGAACACATACAATGTTCTATGTGGAATTCTTAAACAAGTTACTTAGTAAACTTATTATCTTACAAGCATCTATGTGTTAGTTTCAAATGTCTCATAAACTCGTACTTATGAGATCTGCAGGTTACTTGAACCTCAAGTAAGGAATATGACATGTAATAGTCTCAATAATTCTAATAATGTCCAATCTTGATATAACATTGATTAGGAATGAATTTAGGTATAACACGTTGATGTAGCAAGTATCTCATAGTTCTTCTAGATCTCTAAAGATAGAAATGATATGATTGCCTTGTATGAACTTTACTTTCTGATGCAAAGTAGAGGGGACCGCTTCTAGGGATACATACATAATTTCGAGTGTAATCAGACAACCAAAAATCAGATAATGACAAAGCGGCCTATGCGTAACTTGAGTTGGTAGGTGCCAACTCCTAAACTTCTTCACTGGTGTTGTTTCCCATGAAGACGCTTCGTGTCCCCATAGGTACCCATGATAATTCACAAAACTTACTCGATCTCGTGCTATGCATTATTGACCCAATGATAAACCACTAACACCTTCCTCGTTGGGGCTTCGTGCACTGGGAAAAAACTCCTTATTACTATTCTTGGAAAGACATATAAATTCCATGGACTTCATTTAGAAGCATTACCATATATATATATATATATATAAAACTTAATTCATAAGATTATGAAAAACTAAAAGATGAAAGGCCTAATGTTAATTATCAACTTATAAAAATTGAATTGTGTCTAGCATACCCTAAGCAACACCTTAATATTCTCCCTTAATCTGAACCTATAAAAGAACTTCTTAAGGGAAGCAAAGAATAATCCTCCATTGTAGTTTTATTTAATCTAATTTGTCTAGCCTTTTACCTTGCTTCTTTTTTTTTTTTTTTTTACTTGTCCTTTTTATCAAAATGATATGCTAAAATGTTCTCCCTTAGCAAATGAAACTTTAGGTTTTTAAAATTAACTAATCAAATATCTTTAATAGGCCATGCATAAGTCAAATCAATGCTTTTCCATTGTACTGACTTTGACTTTGCAATTTAAGTTGTCAATTTTATATCACCTAGTTGAATTAGTCAATATACTAACTCAAAGTTTAATCTTTTATTCAATTGACTTCCTGCAAATCAAATGAGATCTTTTTGCATGGAATTCTTATAAGGAATCAAGTTTGGAATAATGCTACTAGCTAAAAAGGATGAGATGGATCCCCTTAGTAAATCATGATATAAAGATTGGGCTACAATAGCCATAATGGTAAGAAAAAATTTGTAAATGGTTCAGTCCTAGATGGTATGAAGACTTATAATTGTATAGTACTTCTGAAAATGACTTTTTAGGTATGTTGTTCCATCATCTGAGTTAACTGTTAGTGGTTTAGGCTTTGAAGGAAAATATTTTTCCAAACACTAATCACATTAGAAGGAAATGTTTTATTTCTATAAACTTCATGACCTTTCTTTCTTGTTTCCACACACAAACACACACACACATAAAGCAATTTAAAAACTTGTATGGTATGGGGATTCACCAGTGTTATCTTGTTAGGCTTGAAGGATTTATTTTTCATTAGTGTTTGGTTTAATTAGGTAATCTACTAGTCATTAATGCTTTCAAGTGGTGGCATTTCTAGGATTATAAGTGTGATGTGGTTGTGATTCTTGAGGTAGTATTTAAGGTTAAGTGGTTAAATATGTCACATTTATCTTGAAACTCTTAAAAGGTGATGTTAATGCTCTAATGGATTAAGGATCTAAATTTCTAAATGATTAAGTAGAGCAAAAAATATAGATGTGGAAGAGTTTTTAATGTTTGGTAAAATATTTGGTTTTGGGGTTGGGTTTGTCCTTAATGAGCCAAGTAGAAACTCAACGACAACGAGTGTTAGACTCCTTTTCATTTCAAATTGGCTTAATTTAATTGCATTATTTTTTTAGCTCTATTGATCAATGTGCTTTGCAAATTTAAGCTCTAGAACCTAGAGTTCATGACTCAACATCATCAGAAAGCTTTTAATCCATGTTGACTACACTAAATGATATATGGAGAGAATATTAATTATAAAATTATTTAGCAACAAAGAAATAGTGAAACTATTATAGGAGAGTCGTGAAAGTTCACTTTAATGCTTAAGTCAAAGATGTATTTCTGAGAGTAAAAATGAAATAATGAAAGTGTAAAATAGAAAAATTAGAATATGTAACTTGAGGGACGTTTCTCTATTTATAATGCAAATGTGAAGATTGTTATTATGAAGATAACTCTTATCTCCTATCTTGACTAAATTAGTTTGATTCTTATTCTAATATTTAATAACTTATATGAGATAAATATTATCTAATCCCTAAATATTAAAAATCAGTTTTACTATTGGGTTTGATTTGGCAATAGATTCACGTAGCTTATTGTGCTCGATCATCAAATAATATATAGATTTTTTAAGTGGCTCATCAAATATCCACCTAGGGTCATCATTAGAGTGACAAAGGTTATTCATACTCATTTATTCACTCATACTCACTTTTTAAAAATGGATACAAATGATAAATGAATTAGTTAAATTTTTAATGAATATTAAATGGATTATAACGCACTTAAACTCTATTAATATATGGATGACTATAGATTGAATAAGGGTATTTATTTATCTAATACTTTTTTTTTTTTTTTTGCATTTTAGCTTTTAACAATTTTTATATGGCCTTACAAAATAGAAACAAATACATACACTATTAAAAATAAATGTTATATTATTATTTATGCAAGTCATGCACAAATTTAATTTTATTAATAGAATATATTTATTTTAATAATAAATTGATTTAATAAAATACATAGTTATAATTTTTTAAATGAATAGAAATTCAATAAATTATATTCATTGTTATATATCATTTATAAATTATGGAATAATTATTAGTATCTAAAATTTATAAAAATAGTTGTTTTTCTTTAAATTTATTACATCAATAGTTAAAAATATAAGCATTAATTAAACTAACCATGCGCAAGTGAATGAAATTAAAAGAAGGTAATGAGAAACGATCATCTTCCTTAAAATTGTAAAAAGATTATAAAAGGGACTATTTTTTCTGATAAATTTTTTATTTTACAATGTAATAGGACTTATTTTTTATTTCTCAAAAAAAATTATTATCTTTTCATAACTTCAGCCCTTGATAACAAAATTAACATTTTATTTTTATATTAAAAATTGAATTTAATTGCAGCTCAATTAAAATAAATACATTAAGTTAAAATATTTAATTTAAAATAATTTAAAATTTTAATTTGATAAATAGATGGATTTGAGTGAAATAGGTAAATGAATATAGATAGTTATATAAATATTAAATAGATCATAAATGGATAAAAAAATTATTTATCACTCTATTTGTTTTTACTGTACTCATATCCAACCTAACCCACCCATTTACCATCTCATGATATTTAATACAACATTTTTTTTTTGAAGCATACTAGTTGGCATTAATGTTATTGTTTTTTTTATTAAAATAATGGTATTACTTTTATTAATAGCAAATTTTTGATTAAAAATTAGAAAAATATCTTTTTTTACTAATTAATAATACGTTAGTAAAAAATTTAACTTTTAAAAAAATTGTATTTGAAAATTTCAAAAATAAATGATGAATTAAATTGATAAAATAATTAAATTATTTCCATAAATAACTAATAATATTCTAAAAATCAAAAGTATTCAACTATGACATTTAACTTTCCCAAAACAAAAAAAAATTAACATTTTGCGACCGGAAGGCTACCACATGCTCCAAATTTCGCTTCTGATGATAGATACTGCTAAATAACTGGATTCAATACTTTAATAATCTAGCTAACAATTTGACATAAAAATTCAATTAGCAATTAATGTTTCACCAAAATTGACTTTCCTTAAATTAATTGATGTAACATTTGAATATGAAAATGCTTCACCAAAATTGACTTTCCTTAAATTAGTTGATGTAACATTCGAACATGAAATTCCTATCTTTCTTCATTTTCAGTACCCCTACGCTAAAGAGAATTAAAGGTCAATTTTAGCGTGCTCAGCCAGCACAAGTCCTCAATTAAATAAGTTATGGTATTGATGATTATTTTTTTCTTTCCTTCTTTATAAAGAAAGGAATCTTGAAAAATTAATGAAATTAATATCTTTTGTCCCTGGAAAAAAAAAAAAATTGAGTGCACGTTCTGAATGCGTTTCTTTTAGAAAATTTTAATTGGCTTATATTATGATTATTATGAGATTCAACAGATTCAACTTTGCAAAGGAATTTGTGCAAGGAAAAATAGTTTCAGTATTGCCGGCTAGAATATTGATCATTGTCACATAATTAAGTTGACTTGCCATGTGACTGTTCCACAAGGCACATTGACCAAATTAATTAGGAAATGGTAGTCCTGACTTAGATTGATTGGGTCCTATTTTTTTTTACCTGCATCATGTGGTTAAATCTCCATCTCACGTGATAAGATTAAACTGCTCTATAGAAGTCACCATATACTATTGTCAGTAATTAATAGAGAATGAGAAATTTTATAAAAATTAATAGAGAGTGAGAAATTTTATAAATTTCTATTAATGATAACTCATTATTAATTATTCGAAATCTTTTGATCTTAAAATATTACAGTTAACCATTAAATTAAGAGATTATTTGCGGTTGATTGGGTCCCCTGACCAGCAAGTCAACCTATCTGTTTTAATCCTTTACTTTTGAACGTCGTCACATTCAGTTTTACAGTAAGCATGTAGGTGACTTCAGTAAATGCATGTAAAAACAATGGCCATTTGAGTTGTGTTATAATATAGGAAAAACCTATATGTTTCCCCTTGCACTTTCATGCTTTTTAATAATTGCCCCTTATATTTTTATTTATCCACATTTAATTACTGCATTTTTATTTTCATATATAATTGCTCCTAATTTGATAGTGTGTAAACGATGACATTACAGTCACTTTTCTTAACAAATCAGCTCTACATATGTAAAGTGATAAACACATCAGTGCCATTTGTTTGCCTTGAAAGACATCTATTATCTACATCTAATTCAACTAACAAGTTAAACTTACAATAAACATCAAATCTGAATCTTTCTTCTTCCTCTCCAATATAGCAACAATAAAGATACAATCCTTACTTGAAAATCATAAAAAAAAAAAAAAAAAAAAAAATCTAAGCAAGATACAAAAATCCTACATCATTGTCTGGCCAAAATCAACCAACTTGAGAACCCCATCATCGGAAATCAACAAATTAGAAGGTTTTAAATCTTGATGCATGATCATATTTCTATGAACACAATATCTGTACCATCCATCTCTTCACTTCTCCAACACCAATCTCATTCTCCTTGTTCTTTTTCCCATCTTTAATCACCATTGCCAAATCGAACCTCAAGAACTCAAGCACAAGCATGACATACTCATCCTCCCTCCAAAAGTATTCATGCAAAGCGATGACGTTTGGGCAGTTGTGGAAGATCTATAACACCTCAATTTCATGGAACATCAATTGGAGGTCATGGACCACTTTTAGGGCCACGATTTGGTTGTCAATTGTCTATGATTTCAAATCGAGTGTGTATGCTCCAGCTCTTCAAGTATGATTGTGGCAGTGTTTGTGGGTGGTTCATGTCGCTATGGTATTATAGTTTGGATGCCTTTCTTTACTATGTTTTGGAGATTTGATCATGCTAATGTAAATTGATAATGATTTAATTGTTATATTATCAAAATAACCTCTCATTTTAAAAATATTTATTTCTTTAATTTTTTGATATTTTTCATGTTTGTTAAGTTAGTGTGTTTAGGAACAATTACTCTCACTTAACAACGAGTGCATATCACACGCATAACATATGTTAAATTAGCGGCAATTGTATCAAAAATTAAAAGTGTAGAAATTAAATGTGGATAAATAGAAGTGCAAGGGGCAATTGTTGAAAGCATGAAAGCGCATGGGTAAATTATGATTTTTTCCTATAAAATATTTTATTTTGGAGACGTGCCAGTGGTGGAAAGGTGATAGTGAACTATGTAGAATCTTGTTAGAGATGGATTTCAGGACAGTTTTATTTAGTTGCATAACGCGGTTCAGCAGTAGCGCAATATATATATATATATATATATATATATATATATATATATATATATGATCTAGTACATGAATTTAGAACACTAATTAATAGTAAATAGAAACAAATTTCATATATGTTTGCGAATTGAATCCAAAATTATTTTGACCCATAATTACGACCACTGAAATTAAAGACTAAGAAATAGATTAGAAGAACTGAAAACGAGAGCTAAGTCTTTCTCTTTTTTATCTTCTCACAAGACGGCTATCAATGAATATTGCAATTAGAGTTAGAATGCAGGAGATGAAACTTAGTCTATTTATAATAAATTTAACAGGTATACTCATCACAAGATGAGACTTAATTTATTTATAATAAATTTAACAGGTATACTCATCACAAGTTCATATTAAATTAGGTCTATACAGACTGTCTTTTATATCGCCTCACTAAAAGTGTCATAAACTCACAACTTATTTAATCACAATTCAATTGAGCTTACCTCTAATCAATAAATTATATTATTCAGTCCATTCTATAAAAAATTAAAACAAACTCATAATTAATATTAGTCCACACAAAAATTCCAACAATAGACACACATACACGCAAATGATAGAGTTTGATAATTTCGTGAAATTAATAATTCATTTTCATTCAATAAGTTTTAGACTTTTTTTAATCCACATCTAAATCAATGCTATTTTCTCTTTTTTACATAAATTTTATTTAAAATGCAGCACCTTAATAAAAAAATGTTTTATATTCATTAAACGTAGCTCAAATTTATATTTTTAAACTTATTGTTAAGAAATTAATTTTGATAAATATATAAGTTAATATTAATCTAAAATTTAAAAATTAAAAACTATAATAATTACTCTTGAAGTTTTAAAATTCTATTTTTTATTTAATTATATATAATTATATATATTATAAAAAAATAATTCAATGTGAAGCACAAGAAAATATGAATAATTACATTATAGGAATATTGCTGCTGCTCTCTTGCATAAGAACGGTAAGAAGTTAAATTTCTGTTCCATCATTTGTCTACTTGGAAAATCTTATACAATGATGATAGGGATTTGATCCAAATCCTGCGGAAATAGAATGAAAGCAATCATATATTTAATGAAGACAAATATCTGAATAATTAATGTCTCTCATATGATGAGTTAGCAATGCCATAATCAACAACTACTAGATAAATTAATTTGTGGCACGTTCAGTGACGGACTCGAGGAAGAGGGCAAGTTTAGGTTACTGTCTCTAAACTATTTTAAAATTTTTTTTTAGCCTTTTGTTGTTTTGATTATATATATATATATATATATATATATATATATATATATATATATATATATATATATATATATATATATATATATATATATATATATATATA